>CABFOW010000868.1:0-85906 GCA_902141385.1 Timema californicum | reverse complement strand
GGGGGCAGAGGGGGGTCTAGTATGGTATATACTCCTACCTTGTGCGTTATAGGTTGGCATGGGTTATCTCCTGAGAAGTTTTTGCAAAAGTAACTTTTTAAAACACGTAATGCGTACATTATTTGTAAACCAAGTACAGGCAATCATGAGAATAAATATTAGAACTATGTTTAATAGATTTAAATTCATTTAGATTGTGGAAAAAATTAATATCACATTTTTTTACACCAATACATTGAACAACTTTTGTCCGAAACATTTTTTTTGTGGTGAGATTAAGATGACCCACCTTTTATCTCATTCATCTTATTCAACAGCTGCCAAACTGTTAAAACCGATGAGTTTGACTGCTGATTGTATTTGTACTCTTAAAAAATTCTAATGCAGCCTATTACTCATAATAAAAAAGTACCTACCTGTACAGACACCTTAGCTTAACCAGTATAGTGTCTGTTTACTAAGTTTAAGGTCCTGGGTCTGATTCATAGCAAGAACGAAAAATTCATCATAGGTGAAACTGGGGGCTTCCCTTTTCAGTAATAAATTAACAGCCAAGGGACTTCCTGCCATCTAGTAATGGATTTTAAATGTTAACTCAGGCCCCCCCTAAACTTATACTGTTCCAATTAAGAAGCAAAATATGTGAAAACAGTTTTTAATACATTTTTATGTGAGCACACTGTAGATATTGGTTTGAAAATCAACATCAGTTTTTTTTCTTTAAATTTTCCTCGTTTCTTTGCAAACACCATGCTATTTTGTGTTGCTTCTTCTAACATTTAATTACAATAATGAGGTAGAGATGAGAATGTACTCACATATGTGTGGTGAGTGTGTGGAAAAAACACCCTTAGTAAAAACTGAACCAGGATTCAAATCAAACCATACAAGCTTGGTAATTAGTCTGTTTCCCTTGCATCTTATGTTCAAAAAAACAAACGGTTTGGTGTGTTTATAGATTTTACAAATAAATCTTATGAAATTGAATTTACCAATAACTGCTTCTATAATCTTTTGCATTTTTGTAGATGAAATTTTATATAAAACTTGGTTGTTTTTGAGTATACGTTTTTAATTTTTAAAAAGTATTGAGAATTTCCTAAAATTCCACAAAACCTGACAGTTTCTTAAATAAAAGGATACCATAAGTTAACAATTGATTAAAAAATAAATATTTAAGTAAGTCCAAGTACAAACATTGTTATTGTCACAACATAAATAGTATTAATATTAAATTAGTAAATTATGCTGTCACTCTAGCCTCAGATTTACCCCCTAATTTTCATTTCCACCCTCTCCCTAAGCCAGAGGTTCCCAAACTTTTTAAAAAAAAGTAGCCCTTGCACCAGAAAAAATAAATGCTGGGGGCCTTATAGCATATTTTACACTAATATTATGAACACTCAATAACGAGTTAGCTTTTGCAAGCATAAAAGTATATAAAACCCAGAAAATCTTACACGTTTTCTCTGCACCTTTGGAAAAAGGTTCATTATTCAGCTTAAAAAAATGGCAATCCTAATTATTGAAGCTATTTTATGGTGTAAAAAATCAATAAATAGTATTATAAAATTGCTTCATAGGCTTTGAGATAGCTGGTGGAGCCTAGTTTGAAAAATGCTGCCCCAAACTACTAATGCGACCAAGTGCAACACCACCAAATCATCAACTCTGACTCCCATAACAACTAAACAGCATTGTCGACTTTAGGCAGAAAGTGATTTGCAGTTTGTTCTGTCAAACATCAAACCAAATATTCAGGAACTAATGAGAACAAAACAATGCAAACCATCACCATAATCTTCAGTACTTTTTTTTCTACCACTATCATGCCACTGTTACATTGATTTTTGTAAAAAATAAAGAAGTGCTTAGAAATAATTTAAATTTGTTCCTGTATAAATAGCCCGGAAAATAGGGGAAGGGGTCATGGGAATTTGGTGATCTACCAAGAGGTACGTCAGCTAAAAAAGGTTGGGAACCACTGGTTTGGAATAATGAAACATATGAAAGACCACAAAATACAAACAAAACAGTTTAGTTAAAAAAAAAATCTTTCTTTGAAATTATTTTATAAACAATATTAGTTTATAATTATGTGTGTTACAATTTTTTAATTATATTGGTTTTTGAGTTTGTACAAACTACAAAACAAATTGGTGACTTATTTATTTTCGTGCACCTCCAATGTAAACAAATCCAAAGAAAAGGCACATTTGAAAGGTAATAATTATGAAGTGTGTAATTTGTGCTATAAAAATAAAAAATAAACCAATGATCAGTATTATAAGTTTTTTTAACACAATGAATATTTATTGTTATTTATGTTGTTTTTACCTTTGTAGTGCATTGATGCATTTTACATTATGTTTTATAGAAACATGTTATGTGCCTTGCTTAGCCCTCTAAAGTAATAAATAATGCTATCCAGAAAACACCATGAAACAAAATACAATAAATTCCCATAAAAATGTGTTTCAAAATAAAAATAAAACCACTATGAATATGTAATTTTACAAATTACAAGTAATACTTAACCTTACAATGCTGAGAACATAATTTATCACATTTTTTAAAAACTAATTATAATGTTTTAAACAATCCTAATAACAATTTCAAACAGGTGGTAACCCTATGTCACAACAAACTCGAAACAAATCAGATTTAATTTAATATTCAGTACAAAGTAAGAATAAACACACATTGCAAGCAGATAAAATGTGTTATTCACTTTAAGTATAGCATTAAAAATATAATAAAACACATTTTAAGTTTGAAAAGGCTCAATTTGACTTGATATAGGTAACTCATCCATTCAAGTGGTTTACTTTTGAAGCCCATTATTAAAAACAACCACAAGAAAATAAATAAATATAACTAGTTTGAAATTTAATAGATGATAAATAAGAGGGCCACGATAATCCAGTTTTCAGCATATTTCAATTAAATTAAATATACATATGGAAAAAAGTCTACTAAAAGGATTTTTATGAATCTATTCTATAGGATTCTACTAAAGTGTGGAATTATATTTTTTTAACAAAAATATGTTTTATTAGTATAAGAAAGATTAAAGTATATAATGTTTAGCTGCATATTGTATTACAATTATTCTCACAATTATTGGCACATTAGGCAATAAAATTACTAATATAAATGATCAGATTTAATATTATTTATGAAATAGAGTGACAAGTAATTAAATAACTGAAAAATTTATAATATATTGAATTGTAAAGTTGAAAACAATAATTTATGTGCTTGAGTTATAATTATTAAAAGTGGAATAATAAAACTATATAAAATAGGTTTGAAACATTAAAATTGATCAAGAGAATTAAATGATTTTAAGTTCAAAGCATGAATATTTGCCAAGTAAATTCCTTGTAAATCAAAGTGAGCAGAGGTTGAAATTATATAATTAATGATTGGAACATAGAAACAAAATATTTTAAAACTTATATAAAACGATTATTCAAAAGTATTTAATAACATTAGGTTTCTTCTAATTTCTTAAAAATAAATGTAATTTGTGTGTATATTAAACTAATGTAGACTTAATTGAAGTGGTTGAACAATAAGTTTAACAAATGAGTTGAGACACAATTGTGTGATGTCAATGAAATTTATGGTATTATTTGAAAATATGAAATTAAATTAAATAATTTAAAATTAACTACTTTACCTTTCTCATCTGTTAATTAATAGTGCCTTTCTCCTTTGGATATAGTAGATTTGATCAATTTTAATGGTTTTATTCAATTTTATATTACCAATTAATATTACAAATCTCATTGACAACACACAATTGATGTATCACACCTTAGATCAGTCTGTAGCGTGTCTGTCCACTGAGCTAAGGGTCCCAGGTTCGATTATCGCCATGGCTGGAAAATGTATCAATGATGTGATGGGGGTTTATCGTTTCACAGTGACAAATTAACAGCCAGGTAATGGATGTTATGCCTGCCCTAGTCTTGAGTTAGTTTATAAGGCATATAAAGCTATGACAGGCCTAGCCAACCGATGGTGGAAAATGTGTGGCTTGGATTTAAAAAAAACTGACCCAGGACATAGGCTGGCAACATTCATGGATGCAAAGTAAAGTAAATTCATGTCTCAACTCGTTTATTAACATTTATTGTTCAACCTTTAGATTTGATAGAAAGTGAAGATTGATGAAGACAGAGAAGGATAAAAATTGTAAGTTGTAATCACAACCACATTTATGTAGCAAAGAATGGGGTAAAATCATCCCAATGTCACTCACTGTGAAGTTAATTAAAGCATTGATAATATAGTCTGTAATGAGACTAGTTTTATTATATTTGTGTCGAAAATAATTTAATTTTATCACAATAAATGATCATGCAAAGATTTTTCTCCCGTTTTTGGTTTGTTACATCTGAAGTTTCAAGCCTGATTTCTAAATAATATATTATAAATGTATATATTCAATTTGGGGGGCTGATCTGTAACAAACATGGGTCTTCAAACCCCTGACAATAATCCAATAATGGTCATTTAGAGTTTAGACAATGCAGATCATAAAAGAATAACTAAAACCTGCAAAAACTTGGCTACAGAAGAAAAATTGTTTCACCGAAATTCTGCCAAGAGCAGTGTGAGTCACATGCCTAACATAAGAGACTATTTAATCTTTTTATTTTCTTAAAGGATTTGTTTTTTATTTTTCAATATGATAATAATAATAATTTCCTTTATATTTCAATTTCAATTTCCTTTATAATAATAATAAACAGGGGTTTAAATGTTTTGTGTTTTAAGGTTTAATATTGATACTAATGTAGTTCTGTTTACCAAATGTTTCAAGCGTTGTATCTGAAGCTTTGTATGAGATCAGTATTGTCTTATAATTTCCAATCATTTTTAATTTATAAGGTGGGTACAAAACGTTTACTATAAATTTCCCTGACTTGTCCAGTTTTTCCAGACATTAAAAAAAATCAAAACCTAACCTTTTTACATTTTTTTCTTTGTGGATGGGAGTTTTTTCATTTATTAGGTTGGTCACATATTTTTTAAAAACCTTAAGCTACCAAAAATCAACGTTATTATAAGTTTGTTACCTCTTTTTCTAGTATTTAATGTTTACGGTAATATTTGTGGCTGTGTGTACATGTGGTATAATGGATTGACATAGCTTGGCAATACATTTTGTTAACATCGAGAAACAAAAGCTTTCACTTATGTTTGAATATTAGGTGCAGAATTAGTCAAGTATTTAAATTTCCCGACTTCCAAGTTTTCCCACTCTGTAGCTACCATGATTTAATATATACGGATCACATTTTTTTTTAATTCAAAGAAACCTCCATGTTATTAAATATTTTAACCTCTACTTAATTTGAGAATACGATTTAAAACTAGGGTTCACAGCTTCAGATTGCTAGTCTGACAAAGCATGACTCACTCTTTATCCAAGTCTCATTTAGGGTTGTAAAGTGAATTATTGATTTTTCAGGGTAGTTAAGGTGAGAAGACCCACAATGAATTCTAAATAACAATTTAAAAAAATCCAGCAAGTTTTTAATCTTTTCCTGTTTTTGAATGTATATGCTTTATATAAGGTCTCAAACAATTGCTGTAACATCAGTTCATTTGCTATTAAAAAGTTATCTTGCTACTCCAAATATGTTAAAAAACAATCCACAGCCATTAGGACATGCTGTTGTGAAATACGATACCACAATAATGTTTTGTCATCTTCCTGATAGGTTTTTTTTCCCCTGCATATTACTACCAGTCAGGGCCATTCATATTTAGCTACACTAATGTTGTAGGGATGATAAAGGTGAACTTTAGAGCAAATGTGTCTACATTTAAATGAAGAGATGGCGGGAAACCCTGACCAGATTATATATGAGCTTTATATTTGGTGTGCATGCCCATTGATTCAAGGTTTTGTGATGGTAAATGTATGTTTAAAAAGAGGGAGGACATATAGCCATGGTTATTCAACAAGATGGTTAATAACTTTCGGTAAGGCAAAAGTTCACTAAATTTAATACATTTTTGATAATTTGCCAATCTATTATTTATCCCAAAATTGCTTACCATTGATTGTACTGAACGATTGGCTGACCACAAAGACTAGACTTTGGGCTTTAATTATGGTTTCTAAAAACATAGAGGATATGCTATCAACTACGAAGGGTGTTCAAAAAGAAACCAAACTTTTGCTATAACATCTTTATTGCTCATTGTACAACATTTTAAGCACTGTCCCCCTCAAAGTAATCCCTTCTACTGGCAATACACTGTTCCCAACGTTGCTTCCATTTCTGGAAAGTCTCCTGGAACACACTTTCTAGTATGGCGTGCAGGTATTGTCCTGAATCCCCTCTATGGTTTAGAAATGACGTCCTTTCAACGTGGTTTTAAGTTTGGGAAACAGGAAAAAGTCTGCTGGGGCTAGATCTGGAGAATACGATGGATGTGGCACAACGGGAGTGTGATGTTTTTCTAGATAGCTGCGGACAAGGAGCGACACTGAGCCAGCACATTGTCATGATGCAACATCCAAGTATGGTTTTTCCACAATTCAGGCCTCTTCCTGCACATAGCATCCCTCAAACGCGCTAGAATTACCTGGTAGACTTTCTTGTTTACCATCTGACCACGTGGTACAAATTCCTGATGGACAATGCCTTTGCATTAAAAAAACACAACCAACATCACCTTGATCTTTGACCGACTCATGCCTGGTTTTTTTTGGACAAAGAGACCCTTTGCCCACCCACTGTGATGACTGCACCTTCGTTTCAATATCATAGCCATACACTCACATCTCATCGCCTGTTATGATGTTCTTAAGGAAGTTTTCATTGTTGTTGACAATGGCAAGCAGTTCCTGGCTGATTTCAACATGGGTCTGTTTCTGATCGTGTCAACAAATGCGGCACAAATTTTGCAATGACACGACACATCTCAAGTGTGTCACTCAAAATTTAATGGCATGATCCTACGCTGATGCCCACTTCATCAGCAACTTCTCGAACAGTTAAACGACAATTTCCATGAATGACAGCACAAACTCTCTCGACATGGTCATCAACTGTTGATGTAGTAGGTCGTCCAGGCTTGGGATCGTCACCGACCAACATTCTGCCATGTTCAAAACACTTAAACCACTCATAGCACTGCGTGCAACTCATACTGTCCTCCCCTATGATTGGCTAAGCAATTTAAATGTTTTTGTTTTGCCAAGTTTGTAGCAAAGTTACACACACACACACACACACACACACACGTTCTTCAAGCTGTTTCATTGTCACTTTGACACTAATCTGACAAACAGCTTGTGCACGTGCTCACTTCAGCGACTGTAGCTCGCCAACAAACGGTCAGAGCGAAACACAGCAAATGGCAGTTTGTTGTCTAAGCCTGTCCCTACGTGCGCTCAGTAGCCACAGTGAGCTCCCTCTGCTGGCTGGCGTGCTATTTCAAAAGTTCGGTTTCTTTTTTAATACACCTTGTAGTGTGACATGTGTTTGCATTGAAGGTGTACCAAAACCTACACAAAAACACGATATTATTATATTTTTGAATCTGTCAGCATTAAAGCAAGAACATTAGTAGATAGCACCAACTATAATAAATAATATATATTATAAATTAAGTTTTAAGAGAAAAGAAAGACCAATCTTTAATAATTATGTGGTATGACAAAAAAAAATCAATCAATATATTAAATGCTATAAAAGTTATCAAAATACGGCTAAAGAAAGTTTTTATCAGATCCAGTCACTATATTACTACTTGTAAAAGCAGCCCTATTAAGAGCATATTAATAACAAAAACAAATATTGGTAATTAAACTGAATTTAGATGAGTAAAATAGGGCATTTATAAACCTATGGATTTTTATGGCCTGGTTAAACAGCCTACTTTGAAGATGCCGCTTTTTTTTTCTTTTAGTGTACTTCATGTCCTTTGTACATTACTTGGCACCTGAAGTTCTATCTAAGATGGCCAGGTCTATCAAATCATTTTCAGACATTGTGGGATAGAAGGGGTTGGGGAAGATAAAGTAACTTTTAGTAAATTTTCACCTGTTTTTCAAGAATAATTTATTTTCCTCGAGTCATTACAGGTCACATTTTTAATATTAGGCCTATGATTATTCTTTTAAATCAAATATCAAAACCAAAATAATTACCAGATAAAATAAAAAATACACATTTTAAAACCGGTAGTACATCACATTTTTATCTTTAATTGGTGGGGGTGGTAAGAGGGTAGTTGTTTACGTGTCTCATATAACTTGGAACACCGTATGGTTTCAAAATAACTTATAAGGATAATTAAAGAGAGATTTTGTAATGAAGGGCAAGATTTACCTTTACCATGCATACTTTCTTTTCCTCTCTTATTATTCCATTATAGTTCAAATTTATTTAGCCAACCCAGACTAACACCTTTAGGAAAATGGGGGATTTGACAAACCTGGACATGACCAAGACCAAAATTAAATACAGTCAACTCTCGATTCTATGACCTTTCACGATAACCTGAAAAAGGGTCATTATTGGAATTTTAACCGATTTTGTTCAACCCCCAACCCTCATATGCAAAATTTGCATTTTTTAGACATGTGAAAAAATCCTACCTATTTTTTGAATAAGTCGATTATGGGGGCCTGCTTCTTCGTAGCACCAGTTTTCTCGATGAAGTCTTTCACATAATAGAACTGGGACCACAGCTCTTTGCTAGAACCCTGGCGCTTAAGTGCTCGAGTAGACATCCCTGGCTTTCAGAACATCTTTTGTCGTGGGGATGTCTTCAAGCTCTTCTCCCATTTCTCCCTCCCCCTCTTCATCGCTGGACTCCTGCTGCTTCATGATTATATCGGCGTTGTCAAGGGTGCCTCAAACTGTGATATCATCATCTACTTCTATGCACTCCTCATACGTGCAGTCTGGGGCTAATCTCTGCCACATTTCCTTGTTGCACGGCCAAATGGAAGTCAGGGGGGCAGATGAAGGTGCTGTTGATGAGCCAGGCTGCGGTTTCATATAGGGGCCTGGCTGGGAATTGGTGTCCACTGGCAATGGGTCGTCTGAGTCTTTGGCACTGGCAGCGGTGGGAAACACATGGACGGCAGCCTCTTCGTTGACCTCCAACTGGTGAAGATTCCTTCCATGGCCCTGAACACGTTCCACTTTTTGACCTCTTTGCCCATATCGAGATTCCACATAATTCTCTGCACAAGCATCTCGCGGAACTTCACCTTCCTTGGTCCAGGGGCTGAAGCATGCTGGTGGTGTTCTTTGGGAGAAACACCAGCTCGATGTTTCTGAGTTTGTCGAGAGCAGGATGTGCGGGACAATTGTCGAGGAAGAGAATAACTTTTCTATTTGCTGTGTCCATCTTCAAATCGAAGCCTTGAAGCCACCTCGTGAACACCTCCGAGATCATCCATGCCTTTTTATTAAAAGCATAGTCACAAGGCAGGATGTTGCTTTGAAACCTTGGGGTTTCTTGAACTTCCTGATCACGAGTGGCTTCATCTTATCGCTGCTGTCCATGTTACAGCACAGAAGAATGGTGAGGCACTCCTTGCTCCCTTTCACACCCTTGCACTTTTCCCCTTTCACAGCAAGAATGTGATCTGGCATGAGGTTGTAGAACATCACCAGCTCATCAGCGTTGTATACATCTTGAGGCTGATAGCGCCTAAGGATGTTTCAGAGCAAGGGCATCCACTCCTTCACCGTTGATGGGTCAACCGACGTGCTTTCACTGACAACCTTGTGGCTGGATATTCTGTGACACACTTTGAAACACAGTAGCCATCCACTTGAACCCTTAAAGTTGTCTATACCTAACCTCAAGGCAAATTCATCGACCTTCCTCTGCATCATCGGTCTGTTTATAAGCACGTTTTGCGCTCGATGCTGGCTGAACCACTTCAATATAATCTGCTCTAGATTTTCAAATTTTTTACCATTACATTGTGGCCTTCCTTCTGCACTGCATTCAAAATTTCTTCTCTCATTTTGAGAATCATGAAAAGTGTAGACTCCGGGATGCCATGCCGCCGCGCAATCTCTGTCTTTATAATCGTCTTCTCATTCACTTCCTGAATGATCTCGTACTTCTTCATGAGCGTCAAGAAGGTCTTCTTTTTACTCATTTAGTCTGAATTATAAANAATTAAAAAAAAAAAAAAAAAAAGTGTGGGTTGTCAAAAATCGTTCACAAAATCAAACCAAAAATGTAACCAAATCAAATTACAATGGAAAAAAACAATAGTGTGGGTCATCAAAAATTGTTCACAAAATCAAACCAACTCGAGAATTGAAATATCAATGGCAAAAACAAGCCTGGTGCGTTATGTAGTGGCAGTCGCATGTGAGGAAACATTAACCTGCTTGTGGGAGGGGGTGGAGTGAGTCAAGTGCTATTGGCTGGTACTGGTGGGTGGAGTCTATTTTTAAACCTGATCCCCCCCAGTTACTAGCAATACAGTGCTCACAAAGATAATCACAACGCAGTGACCTAAATAGGTGCAAACAAACACATTTTACGCCCGATTTTCTTAAAATTTTCAACGTTTTTTCCCCACATTTTTCATGGTTTCCCAAAAAAGGGTTGTTACTTCAAGAGGGACGCTATTCCCGAGGTCGGAGAATCGAGAGCTGATTGTAGTTGTTTTAACAAAAAAATTTAATTTACGTAATTTTATTTACACTACACTATCTTAAGTTTGACATGAGTGTACATGAATTTATAAGAATTTAGTCCACACCTCATAGGGTACAGAGATTTAAAATAAAATTTTATGCTATGCGATAGATTATTTTTTTGAACAAATTTTCTCAAATTAAAAAACACTTGCTACATTGCTTATTCAAGAAAGATTTATTCAATACCTAACCATACCTAAACTGGAATGCAGAATAATTTACTTTTAAAATATTGGATGACACCTTAAATATTCAATAATTGCTCAAATTAAAATAATAATCATTATTAGAGATAGGCCCAAACCAGAAGTTTGCAAACTTTTGAACTATGTGCTCCTATCAGCTTTTTGTGTTAATTTTGAACCCAGCTTTTTGGGGGGTAAGTGTGGGAGGGGGAGGGGTGAATGTAGAAAATCAGTTTCATTAATACAATGTCAAAATAATTTGTTCCTATTTGCTTGACATAATTATTTTATAGTTTTGAACACTTTTAGGCCAGGAAAAACATGTTAAACTATAAACTGGAGATGTCCTTAAGGTTTCCTGTCTATTTATCAAAGTTTGGTTGAAATATGTTAGACATATATTAATAAATGGAAAAGTTAGGCGGGACATCTACATTTCCAGATTTGTTCCTATCTAAAATAGCTGAACACTTAATAAATTAATAACTTCCGTAAAAGTATTGTGTAGGCTACTAAATTTGATTACGTTTATTCATTGAAGGCCTGTACTTTAACCACTAGACCATGGAGGTGAATTCAACCTCTGGTTTCCTTCCCCCATCACAACAAACAAAAAACAAAATTTTCAAAACTGTTAATTTGGTAGACATATTTTATTTTTTTGTTATGAACTAATCACTTAAAACGAGTTTATATGAGTAGATTATTAACAAGAGCACTAGTTCACACAAGATAGTTTTAAATTATCATTTTTTGGGTACTGTTTTAAAATTGGAGCATATCTTATGTTTCTGCTAAGTTTTAGTTTTCTAAAAAAACAACCAAGTTGGTTAAAAATGATGTGTCAACAAACAAAAGTTGATTTAATAAGATCTACAATGAGGGAGTTATAGTACCTATTTTCAAGAAAGGGGACAGGAAGAGGTTTTATACAATATAGGGTAATAATGTTGATGTGCCAATGTACAAAAAATATGATGAGATACTTGGAAAGAGAATAAGAAATAAAATGAAGAGGAACAGCACAGGTTTAGGTAACAAAGGTCTACAATAGACTTTATCTTTGCCATACAACAGTTGATGGTAAGAAAGTATGAATTTGGGAAACACTTGATGGTATTCATGAATCTGGAGAAAGGAGTTGTAGTGAGAGTGAAAAGCATGTGTACGAATAACAGGCGTTGTGTTAAGACAGAGAGTGGGAGGATGGAGTGGTTCCATATAACAAATTAAATCAAACAGGGGAGTGCCCTCTCCCCACTATTTGTAATGGTAATGGATCTGGTCACAAAGTGTCAAACTCGAGGGAGACGGAGAGAGGAGGGGGAGAATGAAAGCCATGATGTTTGCTAATGATATGATGGTATGGGGAAGAAGGAAGAGGAAGTATAGGAAGAGCTGCAGGAATGGAATGAGGACGTGAAAGAGTGTGGAATGAATAAGCATGGCAAAGTGTGAAGTGATGGTAATGACAAGGAATATCATATGACCTAGTATGGCTATTATGTTGGATGGAGTAGAGCTGAGAAAAGTACAGAATGTAAAATATCTTGGAGGCGTGATTGAGGTGAAAGGCGGAAGTAAAGAGGGTCTAATGAAAAGAGGACAGCAGGAATAATTGTTCTATAGGTAGGGATATTATATGGAGAATATAAGTACCTTTGAAGTGTAAGGAAGTATTGTACAGGACAAACTTTGTACTCATTGTCACATATGCAGCAAAAACATGGGCAATAAATGTAAGAGACTAGGAAAGTGGATACCATGAGAGTGAAGTTTGTGAAGAGCATGTTAGCTGTCACAAGGAGAAACAAGATAAAAGATGAAGGTATCCAGAAAGAGTGGGGGTACAAGGAGTACATGAGATGGTAGAGAAAGCAAGATTGAGATGGTATTGGTAAGTAGTGAGAATGGAAAAAGAGAAGATGCCAAAGAAAATTATGGATATATATGTAGTAAAAAGACCGCAAGGTAAGCCATGAAAGAGATGGAAGGAGCAGACAAAAAAAATGTACAAGTGAGAGAAGAAGAATGAAAGCAATAATAGGAGGAAGAATGGTGGAAGGATAGAGGAAGATTGAGGTATTTTACTAAACTGCAACAAGCTGGAAACAGGTGATGATGATTGATGGTCAAATGTTCTAGAGTATAAGGTTTCCAATAGATTTGTCACAGTGAGGTTGGGGTTTTAATCTCACTCAAATGCAATGATGGTAGTTTCTCATGTGTGTTGTATAAAGGGTTGTTTTATTTTATTCCCATGGTAGTGTGGGTACATTTCTTCTAAAACTAGTCTACTCTAACTTAAAGCTGTAACAATAACCTAAAGCTATCTTCTTGCTAGATATCTTAGCTATGCCATATAAATTGAATTGGATATGTATGAGTTAGATATGGCAATGAAATAGGTATGGTTTATCGTTAAAGCTGTTATTTTTGAGAAATTTTCCACTTTGTTTTACTACCTGTCCAGGCTAAGAAACTATAATTATTTTAATGAGGTAGGGAAGAGTATGTTATAATTTAGTGGAAATGTACCCATATAAAGATAAAGGGAGCTTAGGAAACCATTTAAGAATACACACCCTCAGTAAAACCAGCATAGATTCAAACCTCAACCTCCTTGCTACCAAAATACCAGACTAGATGAACCTGATATCAAGTCCACATTCCCACAGATGTGGGTCTGAGTCTTTAGTGACCAACGTGTTAACCATGCTAATGGAACCTAGAGAGAATTAAAATTAAATGATAGCAAAGTGTGTGGAACCTAAACAATGGGTAAGCACATGGAATACAGCTCATGGGTGGGTAAGGGAGATGTCACATGCTGTTATTTCTTTGATGCAACCAAATTTTGCTAGGCTTACCAGATGACAATAGCTAATATACCATATTTGGTAAGCACAACATTGTTTAGGAATACTACCCCAAAAGATTCAAATAACCCATCTCTGAATTGCTATAATTATATGTAGGTTAATTATTAATCTGATACAACAATGAAAATATAATTCGAAAGAACACATTACTAGCGCAGTGAGGTGAACATTATTTTATAATTAAGTAGTGTTCTCTGTTCCGCTTACTTATAGTTGCTGTAACACACATTGCTATCTTAAAACATTACTTTCCACAAGAAGACTCTGTGGGACAACTTACCCTATACCTTCTAATGATATAGCAATAAGGACTTATATTGAATGATGACAATGAAATATCAATACTGTGAATAGCTTAAATTATTTAGTAGTAGCTCTTAAAGGAATTTTTTTTTCACTCTTTGAGGTAAACACAATATACCCTGAAAGGGAGCAGTTTTACAATGACTGATTACACTATGATCTTATATTATAAGCTAAACTATAGTGGATCCAAGTAAGGTAGTTTGATGCCTTTCAGAGTACACGAAGGTCACATAATGTATGTTTCTGCTTATGTGTCCTATCATTCTTTATTAGTTTTGTTTTTCTTCCTTTTGTTTGTTGGTTGCCTCTTAAGAAGTTGAATTGACCGTTTACACTTCCCTCCTGAAGAGTTTCAACAATACCAAATATAATGTCAAGAGATTGTGCGAGAACCAATTATTTATCTAAAATACCAGAAGTTACATCTTCGTCATTTACAACAGTGTCAAGTGTGTTCCTCTGTGTTTGGTGGCAGCAGTGTAAAGTGTGTCTGTTTTTATTGAAGGTCATATCTTGTTTGTTCCTGTCCCTTTCCTATCTTCTTTTATGTGTAACAATTTAATGAAGATTAATTGGTGAAAATAGATTTGCTAGCTAAAATGAATACAATGTCACAGCAATTTAGTGACTCGTCTTGTAACAAACTATTATTAGTATTAAATGGGTCAACTCTGATTGCAGATAAATACAATACTAGGTGATATAAAATACACTATGAATTCAAACACAAAAAATAATCTTTCTGAGAGTAAAGAAAAGGTATGATTTGCCACTGTATAATGTGTATCAGTCAACCAACTGACAAAAGTTATTTCATAATAAAAACTGTGTTGATTAAAAACACACTAATATTAAAATCTTAAACTGTGCTAATAAATTATAGTTTAATAATTATTACTTAAATTAAATAATGTCATAAATACTTATAGTATAATAATGGTGTACAAAGTCAAATTTTTCAATTTGAAGCAAAGTCAAATTGAATATGAAATATTTCTAGAGCCGAATAGAAGTTTGAATATTAAAAAAAAAGTATAATGTTGGATAAAAATAGTATAATCTACATAACTATGTAAATTTAGCTATTAAATATAATTTACAAAATACTACAGTATTGGCCCGAATTTAGTATGACCTTAAATATAACTTTTTATGAACCTAAGGTTTTGAGGTGTTCATGAAAAATAAAGGGTCTCTAATATAATATGACCTGATTTTATGACAGTAACAGAGTAAGAACTTGAACACATATTTTTTAAAGTAAAAAATTAAATGAGAATAAAATTTACCTTAATTATTATTTAAAGCTACCAGTCCTCACTTGTGGATCTGTCATAGATGATTTTTTCCCAGTAACACATCACAAACTAAGTGACCCAGTGAATTAGCAGTTCATTGACATTGAAGGAGAGAAATCCTCTCCGTTTTGATCTTGAGCTTCTCACCTACCTACCAATAGTGACACAATCTTTCTCAATATTTTGCCAGAAACATGAGCCCAGGCCGGCCAGTACAGTTACAACATGTTACCAAATAGAACTATGTAGGAATCTGCCTATTTTTCAATGAAAAATATTAGGCTGCGCATATCATACGAGTAGTTTTCGGAAATAAATTTTTAGGAGAAATACGTTGCATTATATTCGGGCTAATACAGTATATTTCAAAGATAATATATTTCTATAACTCAAAGGAAAACCTCTTTACGACTTATGAGGTATTTGTACTATATTTGGAAGAAGGTACAAGAAAGCTGGATAAAAACATGTAAAAGGAACAAACACAATATGGATTTTACAATGAAAAGAACACAGTTCACACTTTACATTGCTACCATTGGTCAAAGAGGTAATGTCTGCCTCTTAAAGAAAATTTATCGTTACCACCCAATCCCCCGACCTAGGTTTAATTCCATCAGAATTCATCAGGAGGGAATGCGAAACGTGCAACATAATTTACTAAAAGAGAAAATTAAAATAACAATAGGGAGAGAAAGGCAGTTTGTAAAAAATTATAGGACAGTTAGATAGGAGCATGTAAAGTGTCCTCTCAATCTTTACAGATTTTCTTTTTCCCCCTTTTGTTTCATTGGTTTCCTCTTTTAGGAAGTTGAAATGCACATCTTCTGATGAGTTTCGAAAAAAAGAAACCTAGGTCACTGGATCAGGGGGTAGCAATCAATTTTCCTCAAGAGGCAGCCATTACCTCTTTGTCCAATTGCAGCAATGTAACTGTTCTTTTCAATGTAAATCCATATTGTGTTTGTTCCTTTTATATGTTTTTCTTTACCTTTCCCCTACCTTCTTCCAAATCAAAGATAATTAATACATTTTGACTTAAAATGATAGATTACGTTATCACAAAATGTTATTATTATTTCATATATTTTTTATGTGATAGAAATAGCAGCAGAAAATGAAAATATAACACAAATGTGTGTATTTAAATATCTTTTTGGGGGAAGCTTCATAATTGTCGAATGCAGAATTTCACTTTCAAATTAAAGTCAAAACAAACAAATAGATAAAGCTACGTCAAAGTTTTCAAAGCTTTGCACACTCCTATGATATAGCCTACTATTAATTTTAGAGCCATAAGGCTAAAAATAAAACCCTTATAAATATATATAAAAATTATATACTATGTTAAAAACAATTTAAATTGGTTTATAGTCTAGAAAAAAAGTATATGGCAATAAAGATTTTAAAGAAATGTCTCAAAATATCACTCACAAAAAGTAGTTAAACCAAAATATCCTATACTGTTCCTTATGAAACAATAAATACACGCTATTTCAGGTGGGGACAGTATTTTAAAGAAATAAATATATGGGCAGACATTATTGTCTTATGTTCTTAGAAAAATGTGCACCTGTCTTAAATAAATTATCATTCGTAGCAAATAAATAATATCCTGGTTAAATTGTATTAACTTTGATCAAGTCATATTTGCAAGTAGTTTTAACTTATTATTTAGACATACATGCACACACATATATACTTTCAATAAATCATTAAATAGGCTTATTTTTTATCCCCAGTCAATCAATCCCTCAACAAAAACCAATCTTTCAGGATTGGCTCCCAAGTTAATACTTACTTTTATGAGGTACTAGACCTTCAGCGGTACAACAATCACATTTTTCAAACTTAATTTGTTTTACATAAGATTTTTAGGAACAGATTCTTTATCAAGGGAGTATTAAAACTTTAGTGAAATATATATATATATATTTTACCTGGTTTACCTAAACATTGATTAGGATGTGTAATTTTTCAACTTCTCTAAGTCGCTATATTTTTTACATTTTGTGTTTAATGTAGGTACATCAGCACAATCACAATACTGGATTAAAAATGGCAACAATGGACATAAGATGAAGTTATATTTTATAAAATGAATGTGAAAAGTGTTTTAAATAAAGTTTTACTAACCCAAAAATTTATTTCAAGGCTAAAACTACCACCATTGTGATTTTTGCTGTTGCTGTATTTATTATTTTAATATAAAAAAGTGAATGTAATAAATATGGAAACTATTAACCCTGTCTATGGTAAAAGGGAACATCTAGAAGGTCCTTTCTCCTACCAAACTCTTACTATATACTGAGAAAAATACCTTTCAGACATCCCTTCCTACCACAAATAGGGTATAGTTAATTACCACATAACTGTTTAAAGTTTATATTAATATGCAATCTTATCGTGAGAAAGATATTTAAATTAGCAAACTTAATTTATATTTCAAATATAATGTTTTTTTTAATGTAATATGCAGTAAAATCTCTTTAGAGCAAATACCTTCTGGGATAGAAAATAGTCAGTTATTAAGAAGTTTCTGTCAATTGTAAAATATATATATTAAAACCATAGTGCTTGAACACAGTTTAATCTATATGCACTTCTATATTATGAATATTAACTATAACAATCTAATTCCTGCAGCGTGCAGTATTGTATGCAGGATAGTTAAGACAAGTTGATAAATAATGTTAGTCAGTGACCTTAGCTCAGTCGGTAGCGTGTTTGCCAACTGAGCTAAGGGTCCTAAATTTGATTCCCGGCAAAGTAAAAAATGTATCATTGATGAAAATATGAATTTACCCTTTCACATTAATAAATTAACAGCCAAGGACTCGATGTTGTGCCCGTCCTAGTCTTAAGATAGATTATAAGGCATTTGAAGCTACGACAGGCCTAGCCAGCCGGTAATGGGAAAATAGAATAAATTGAATAAAAAACTGACCCAAATCATAAGCTGGAAACAGTAGTGGATGTAGATTAATAATGTACATGGCGCATTATACACAAAATAATAATTATGTAAATAACATGAATTGTGAACAGTAGGCATTTTGTAAAATACTGTATTCAGACTGGTGTTTTCAATTTGTGTCTGCTGTACGAAGATTTTTATGCATAAATATGTGTCTCTAGCAGAGTCCCCATGCATTATTGAAAAAGTCCGTTATTGGGGAGTTGTTCTCCTGTAAGAGGTAAATTTAAACTGTCCATGATAAAGAAGAATCAGCTGTTTATTGATGTCCGTCAAGGGAGATTTCACTGTATATCATTTATACTAATCCACAATAGCTTATACTTTGAATAAAGAGATTAAATAAATATCTCTCGAAAGAAGACACCAAACCTTTGACAATTAGGTTTCAACTTCCGTAAATATTGATGTGCAGCTTCACCTCTCAAGTTAATGAAGACATTTTTGAATATTATGTGCTATGGATGTACACTTCCCATACTGTGAAAGGTAAAGAGCTTACCTTACATTTTCCCACTAAAGTATAGATTATAGGATAGGGACACAGTTTAATATGTTAGGGTGAACGAAATGGACATTTCAATAACGCAACAGATAAAATTGTACTTTTGTACAGTTGCTAAAAACCACCACAGTAATTTAACAAGTAATGATGCCAAGATCATGATTAACTTAACTTTCACTTATTAAAGATAACACAACCAGAAAAGAAATTTCATTCAGTTACATAAATATGGTGTTTCACATGTCTGACAACCAACCATAATGCGAGAAATTTCACCAAGGTTATTTAGTTACTCAATAACTTAGTTATGGTTTGCAGAAGCCTTCTGATGTTTTGTTCGTTACCTCCAAAACAATGTGGTCTCTTATTAAATTTTATTTTGAATCTCCAGTTAGCTTCTATTGCATGTCATCAAAGCTTAATCAGCCAAAGTTATATTTTTGTGAACAAATATTTTTCAAACAAGTCAAATTTCTATGTGATGTTTTGTTTGCGTTACCTTGATGTTAAGTGAATACTAATCGCACAGTATGTTTCTTTACATTACATTAGGTGGCTCGTAATATTTTAATTATCATGATTCCACAGGGTGTCCAGCCAAACTATATATTGAGGGGATGGATCACCATGAGAGATGAGCACAGTCAGTTTCTAAGGCGAATTATTTGTACCCAATTACTAAGAAAACTATTATACATATTTGAATCAGATTTTTACTACTGTAAATTATTATTATTATCAGCACCTCCTCGTCTTACTACCCGTTCAGGTTATACGCACTTACGCTAGTGTGTACTGGTAGGGTGATTGTGAGATGAAATGGAGGACCTACAGTTTAACGTGGGATCTGAACCACGGTGGAGGCCTGGCATTCCAAACATTCACAAGTTGTGATTAATACAAGTCTTGTCATGCTACTGTAAAAATCAATTCACTTACATGGTTTGTGTTTTATTCATATCCACCCAGCATATTCAAATTTAAGTTTTGAAAAATAATTTAGAGAACACTGCATAAAACAAACTGGGCTAGTCATTGAAATGTGGGAAAACTTAGGCTAAAACTGTTTTCATTGTATTGCAATAAACACGTTTCTCTATCATTTAGTATAATTTAATGCCAGTTAAAAGTTAAATATTTGTAAGCAGCTTTGTTTAAATGATTTTTACATGATCGTATTTTCTTGGTTTAGTGTTTTATTTTTTAAATATGCAGACAAAGCATAAACCTAGTTAATATAATTGAGAATAATTATCCTTTCATTTTTCAACATACATATTGTTCTAAACTAAAATAAAGTGGTAGTTTTATTTTAATTCAAAAAAGTGTTGTGATGCTTTATGCTGCGACCTATTAGTCTAAGGTATAACAAGATGAGCCTGTTGTGAAAACTTAAGGTAGTGAGTGATACCAAGCGTTGCACTGTGATTCACAAAAATGTTTGCAGGAAAAAAATCAACTCGACTACATTCATTCATGAAATTAGTTGTGTGAATACAATGTGTTTTGCAATGGAAGCAGTTTCTGTAAAAAGAGATCGAATAAAATAAAATATGACTTTATCCCTCAACCAGACAAAAGAAAAATAAAGGTTCTACTCTTGTGAATTGGATAACAAAAATAGGTGTTATGAATTTATTATCATTTCTGCATGGAAAATACAATTTTAATACTTTAATTTAGAATTCATCCATTAAAATCATGTGCGTAGAATACCTAATCAATATAACTACGGGACCCGCTTTGGTGACCGCATGATCTAAGGCCCTACTCTCGCAATAAACTGGACTGCCGAGGGCGGAGATCAGGGTTTAATCCCAGTTGGGTGGTATGAGGTTATTACTCCTTAAATGCTTTCCACGCTAATGTGAGTGTATGTCGTCTAAATGCAACCTTACTCTTCTCTAACACATTAGCTTAATTAATACATTGACATAAAACCCACACTGGTTCGGTTCATTTACCAATCAAACACTTTGGCCCTATCTTTGGTAATGTGAGCTGTAAACAGACTCAATAATTTGGTATTGATAAACAGGGCTATCTAAATCATTATGGACTATTGAAAATTTTAACAAGAAATACACTTGTCACAATATATAAGTGTCTTGAAACTATTTTGCTATTGATTGTAAAGGTGGGTATTTAAAGTGGAGTGGGGCCACTAGTAAACATGCCTCGACCACCACTCTTTTAAAATTAACACAGGTCTATATTTCATTTTGACAATTATTATTTAACAAAATAGATTCATCAAAATCATCACTCTTACTTTCTCGCACCCCTCGGGTGACATAGTATGCCAAGTCAAAGAGATGGAAATAACGTAAGATTTAGAAAGGAAAGAGAGGGGGAACACGAATGCTAAGATGAGGATGTTACTCAACACATATAAGAATGTGCATTGCAAAGATTATTTCCAAGTCATTTTTTTTATTCTTGTAATATTAGAAAGGCTTCACTTCTTAATACCTTCGACGTTCTCCATAAATTTACAATAGGGTGGATAAGAAAGACAGTAATTTAGAGAAAGTGTTCATACATTTGCGTGGCGGGAAATGAGGAAAAACACCTCAGTTCACGCGGCCAGGATTTAACCGAAATTTGTAGCACAGGTCCCTAATAAAATTAATATTAAAAACATAATTTTTAGTGTGTTTATTGCAGAAGTTTTGATTAAGGACTTTGAATGTATAAAATTGTAGAATGGATATTTTATTATTATATAGTATGTGTAGCTAAAATCATAAAATAGCTAGTGATGTGTATATATATTATGAACACCCCTGAAACAAAAGTTATAGATAAGAGACATAGATTATAAAATTATCATGCTTCAATGTAAAACTTGTGTGTAAGCCTATCAAGTTTGATCAAAATCGATAGATATTTTCCATACAATTGGGTGAAAAACCTTTTCTTGCAGGATATTTCTGTATGTTTTATTGTAATTTTAAATACTTATTTTTAGAGTAAGTGTTTATAATTTTTGTAGTAGGCCTAGAGGTAAGAAAGGCTACCTATGTAATATTTATTTGATACAAATTATTCATTTTTAAAAATAAAATGTTTCTTTTTGCAGAAAATTGTTTTATATGCTATCTCCAAATTTGAATATATGTATTTATATGATAGCTATATATATATATATTTGTATTTTATAATATTATATTATATTTCTATTTACATTATATCAATATAATATGTAGTTTGGTCAAAATATTTTCTTTCAGTAGAATATAAAGTTCCTGAGGAAAATGGTTAGATTCAAATTTTTATCAAATAAACAGAGAATGTGTGAATAGATTTTGTTTTTCAACAATTATGCTAATGGTTTTAGGGATCACGAAGGTTATAATCATAAAAAGTGTACCCACATTTGTGGAGAGGGAGCGTGGAAAACAAGTTTGGAAAACCAACCCCAATATACCCGACCGAGATTTGAATCTCGATCTCACCATCATCAGCAGTCTAGTCTACTGCAAGAGTAGCACATTAGACCACAAGGCCACTAAATTGGGTGTTAGATATATTAAAATATGTTTAAACGTATAAAGTTATATTTGATTATCGAATATAATTAATAAAAAATAGGATAATAAAGTTTGAAATTCTCAATAGGTATAAGTTCAGTGGTGAAACTATAGGGGTGTGGCAAAACGCCACAAGCCCATGCCCAAAATAGGGCACATCATACAGGTCCACCCGCTCAAAATTAATTTGGTAAGAAATGAAAGTGTTGTCTTTTAAAGTATTTTATTTTTCATAATAATTTCATCATTCAATCAATTACTCAATAGTCACTTTATTGCACATAATTTATACTGTACAAAAAATATCTGTACATATTTTCTGTAAAATCAATAGAAACAGCTGAAAGGTCATTTTCAAAACTTTGCTAAAAATTATTTAAGAAGCACATGAAACAAGAAAGGCTGCAGGGATTAGCTATATTATCTGTTGAGCTACTTCGTATCTTGTCCTTGGAGGAAGTTGCAGACAATTTCACAGAGATATATGTTTAGCCTCTGTAAGTGTTAATATTGATAATTGATTATAGATTTGTTTATAATATTTATTAATATTGTTTCATTCAATTCAGAATAAGATTTTTTACATTGTATTGACACTTTTCAGCAACAGTTTTATCAACTTTTATGGATGTATAATATCTAAAAGGGGGACAAACACAATATGGATGTATAGTAATGCACTTAGGGTGGATTCTCCTAAATGGGTTTACACTCTTATCTTTCCACACAAATGTGGATGCACTTCCTCTAAATTCAACCTGCCTACTCTATATTATTACGTATTATAAAAGAGTTCCAATAATAAATGTCAACATAATTTTTTATCATCTACAATTATACAAAGGATTTGGAGAGGGTGGCATCTTTTTTTTTCTTGGGGGGAACCCACCATGAGTCCATTACTGCATAGTAATGCCTTTATACATGTTACGAGCTAATGTTGGTAAGGTTAGTTTTATAATAGGAATTTTTAATGCATCTCTAAGTTTAGATAATATTAATAATAATTAGTATCTGGCTGATGTAATATAATGAAAAGTAGAAAACACAATTTCTTATTTATGTTTTATACGTATGTGTGACCCTCCCCCTTCCTTTCAAGGGTTTTAACAATTTTAAAGAGGGGTCCAGACCTATGACCCCCAATTTTCTATGCCAATGAAAGAAAGGTTTAAAAATCTTTTTTTTAGTGTTAATTGATAAGATATTTCTATTGCCATTATTATTATTATTATTAATCTTTGATTTTGATATTTTCCATCATCAAAAGTGATTACACGACTGACACATGAATATTTTAAAATAAATTAAGTAACCAATGCAACTCTCAGACACTGTCCTCACCCCTCATAACTTGGGTTAAGTCAGACAGTGAAGAAATGATCTACATTCTATGGTGTGTCTGTCGATAGTTTTATATCCAGTGTTACTCATTATGGATGGGCTGGGAAGGGGGGAGGGTTTATAGGGCAGGGTAATACCACCAATTTCTCCTCCCGCCCTCCCCCCATCGAAATGTGTCCTCCTACACTTTGTTAAACTCCCCACTGATATACTTGAGTTTGAAGCTGAAAGATGGTTTGCATCTAACTTCAAATAGGTTCTATAACAATCTATTATTATTTTTAAATGCTTAAGGGCCACCCCAAATAGCTTTTAGTGGCATTCCATTTTCATATATTTTCCATTGGCTTGGAGTCAATCCCCTAAAAACAATTCAAAAATATATATTTTTACAAACTACCTTGCCCGACACTAATAAAGTTTCGCCGACACTCTTGGTAGCCATCACAATCATTTTTTTCCATTGCGACTTAGTACCTGTTTGAACCTATGCATTAATTACCCTAATGAGCTAGGAATGGAGGAAGTTGACATTTTAGATTGAATGTATGTAGATTGAGTCGGGAACCATTTTAGGGAAAAATACCCTTACTACACCCAACTGGGATTCAATCTTAATCTTCCCAACACCAGAAATCCAGTCTAGTAGTGTTTTTTACCCACTGTGTTCCACTGACATGCTGAAGACAGGGAGATCCCGGTTTGATTCCGGTCGGGTGCAGTCAGGTGTTTTTTCCCTAATACATTAAAGTAATTAGTACATAAGCATATAGCCCAAACGGGTAGTAAGACGTGGCGTTAAAAATAAATAAATAAAAGTATGTTTGGAACCCTTTTAAGGAAAAAAACACCCTCAGTACACTACTGGGATTTGAACTCCAATCTCGTCACCAGCAAACCAATCTAATACGAGAAAGTCGGATGAAATATGTTTTCTTCCACTAGTTAAGAAATATAAAGAAAACCATAAGATTGATTAGTTGAGTTCAATCTATAAATAAAGCAGCAGATTTCTGCAAAGTAAGTGAGTGGTCTTTGATAAAAGCAGCACCCTAGCCTTTCCCTTCCAAGAAGCTTCACCCATATAAACAACAGATTAGCTCTCGCCCTGTTCACTCTTTCAGACCAAACTTGACAAATATGACAACACCGCAACTCTAGTTCGGTGACGGTTAAACAGTCAAAATAGTTCAATATATGGACGTTTCTTAGGAGTTGTGCTTCTCTAGTTTTACAAGGTAGTCCTTCCACTTAAAATTCCATGACTTTTACAGGTTTTACAGAGCCAATTTTAAACTTTTCCAGTCAGTATAAATTACAAACCTTATTTAATGTAATCATCTTTTTAGAAACATAAGCATTCTGAAATTGTGATGCTCTATAAAGAGGTTATAAGTTATATAAAGGACATCAACCTAAAGCAATGGCTTATTGGGTGGTATGATCTAGGTTAGATTTCAGTGAAAGCATATTGGAATATAAAAAGATCACTCTTACACCAACAAAGTTAAAAAGTGTTGTGAAACAGATTCTTTAATAGTTTCTTATTCCTATTATGCAATTGAATTTTTATGCATAACCCTGCCTCAATTTTTTCTAAAGACGGGCAATAGAGTGGAAAGATGACACAAAAATCACATGGCCTTGAGAAATGAGATTAGTATGCTCATCAGGGTCAACTGTGTTGAAAGTGATGAGTATTAACTGTTAGGGGGATTTATTTTGGCTATTATAAATAAAAGTTGCATATTAATATGTGAAAATTCTAGAAAAGTTTATAAAATTCCCTGATTTTCCCCTGATCAAGCAAATTCCCTTAATTTTCTGTCTTACAGATCGCTGGACACCCTGTTCTTGCATCAATGAGCACTGTACCAGCTAACCGATTAGAATTACTTAGTTTTTTGTCAATAAATTTATAGAGGCATGTTTTTAACATACACCAATATATTACTGGTTTTATTTAACATTTTAAAGATGTAAGAAGCTACAGGAACAAAAATAATAGCCCCTTTCCAAATACACAATTATGAATCGCAAGGTCTTAATAAACAAAGCTTTAGAGTGATTAAATAAATGAGAGCTATGAATACTTTAATGCACTAAGTTGAATCTTATTTTATATATCTCCTTAAACACATGCAATTAAACGATTTTCAATGTTGAATCAAATTCAAATTATTAATTATTAGCTTCATTCATTTTTGAATTAAATAAAGTAGCTTGGAAAATTTTCAAATTTGAATCTGATTAAATATTTTATAAATTTTCTAATATGTGAAAATTCTAGAAAAGTTTATAAAATTCCCTGATTTTCCCCTGATCAAGCAAATTCCCTTAATTTTCTGTCTTACAGATCGCTGGACACCCTGTTCTTGCATCAATGAGCACTGTACCAGCTAACCGATTAGAATTACTTAGTTTTTTGTCAATAAATTTATAGAGGCATGTTTTTAACATACACCAATATATTACTGGTTTTATTTAACATTTTAAAGATGTAAGAAGCTACAGGAACAAAAATAATAGCCCCTTTCCAAATACACAATTATGAATCGCAAGGTCTTAATAAACAAAGCTTTAGAGTGATTAAATAAATGAGAGCTATGAATACTTTAATGCACTAAGTTGAATCTTATTTTATATATCTCCTTAAACACATGCAATTAAACGATTTTCAATGTTGAATCAAATTCAAATTATTAATTATTAGCTTCATTCATTTTTGAATTAAATAAAGTAGCTTGGAAAATTTTCAAATTTGAATCTGATTAAATATTTTATAAATTTTCAAATTTGAATCTGATTAAATATTTTATAAATTTTCTTTTCAGATTAAATCTGAATAAAATATTAAGCTAGATTGTGTATTTCTTAATAAAGTCCAATAAAAAAGACAGTGTTTAAAAAATGAAGATATAGTTGATATTGTAAAATCCTCAAGTTTTCATAATCAAGTCAAATAATATGTTGATCTATTAAATTAAAATAAAATAATATGACCCTATAACTTTATCTACCAGAAATGTTATAGCTCTTTAAGGAGAAAAAGACTAGCCTACTATTGATTCATCCTAAGCTGAAATTGATGTAAACAAAAGCATGTAGAAGTCTATCCTCTGATTTGCTAATGAGGGGACTTCAATGGTATCCTTTCACTAAATAGTCCCTCTTATGTTTTGTATTAAACTTGTTTTAAAATGACTAAAACTATCCCTTCATTTGATTTAGAAATTATACTTTAAGCTTTGCAGGCACTATTCAAATATTAACAAACCCCTTGGTCAGCATTGAGAGACCCCATGTTACAGTTCTTATCACATGCTAGGTCAACAATGGTCAGATGACAGTTTATCTCCACAGCGTTAAGTGAAGGTTGTTGAGTGTTTCCCATCTATTTTGTTGCATAGTATTTTAGAAACATAGGATATAACATTTTAAAACCATTAAAAATACAAAAATTCGTAGTGACCTACTTTGCTATGGTATTGACTATAGATGGTCGCACCTGTTTAAAATATTGTACGGGTGTTCCACCAATCATGTAGGTCCTTCGCGTAGTGATATGGGAATGTTTGTTTATTTCAGGTCTCAGGTTATGATGAACCAATAATAGCATTTAATTTTTAACACAAAATATATATTTGAAATAAAAATTCATTTTCAAGACAACAACTATGTGGTTCTCTTGGACTTATTAGAGCTGCTAATATGTAGTTTAGATTTCTTTAATTAAAAGTAAAATTTACTCACTACAGGGTTAATGGACACAACTTAGGTTAACTTTGATAAAATGTTTCCAAAGTAATTTTCAAATGTTTATCTGAGGCCCTGTTTTGTGAAGGAAGCTAGTCAATTTTATTTTCTAGAATTACTATCACTCAAAATCCCAACTAAAGCTCTAGCAGGCTTCTTGGAAGTTGTTTCTCCCAAAAAAAGCTAATAGTCACATAAAACAAAAACAAAAATATATAAAAGATAATTAGAACAGAAAAAATTATGATAGCTTTGGTCAAAAGTTCTGTTTAGCTACGAACTATTTATATAATTGTTTGAATGATTAAAAAACTGTGTACATTTACCGAGATAAATTTTGAAGTATTCAACATAGCTTACCCAAGTTTTGAAACATAATGGTTATAAGCACAGCCTATAAAATTATTTCACAATATAACAGATGCAACATCTTTCGTCAAAACCTAACTGTATACAATTCATTGCACAATTCAAAGGGATCAGTTTATAGGACTAGGACCCATCCGAGTAACAATTATACTAAAATAATATTGCTTTTGTACATTTAATTTGACTAATTCTCAACAAACCATCGAAACTTATAGAATCAAAGAGCTGAAAAAAATAACAAAAAAAATATATATATTGCATAACACAACAAAATAATATAAAGTCACAATAATTGTATATGATATAAAATCCTTCTATAAAACAAAAACAAATCAGTAATGACTTTACAGCAGGGACGGGGAAACTTCAGCCAGTAGGCCATTCACACAAAGACGATATTGGATGGGCCGCAAGAACTTTACATGTTATTTATTATTTACTCAATTGAGACCATGAAAGATTATTAACTCATATAACTTGAAGATAAAAGTTCATGCCCAGAATTGTTACATATTTTCTCCAACAAGAAAAGATATCTGATGGATTTACCAGTAGACATATTTTTATATAGGCTTACCAGAAATGATTAATACAAAGTTCATAGCCGCATAAGACACAGGCGTACACCAAACACCTGTCTCAATATGTGTCGATAGACTTCAATAGTTTATATTTACAATTTATTGGAATTTTTAGTAGTACCCTTTTAAGGTCCAACTTGCCCACAGAGAAGTATGTTTCCTTACCCCTGCCTCAAACACACGACACCTCTTAAAAAAAATTGTGTCTTGTCATTAAAACCAAGATCTTAAATAACAAATTTTTCACATTAATTTTACTGCCCAAAGCATGTAAATTAGGAAGGCCAGTCGTTCCGGCGACTTGGCTTGACGGTACCTTACAGACGCTCCCGAGGGTTGGATGATGATGGTAATGATGATAATGATGATGTGCCGAGCGCCACGAGGGCTGGGGGAGGTTCGCTATACCACCGTTCCTCCAGGCCCCACAGACCCACCCACTGCCGCAGCGGTCACCATCGTCGGACTAGAGGGGATGTGAGTGGTAAGCCCCTAGTAGAAAACCGATAAAACATTAACTTTGCACAGCAAATTTAAAAACAATGTATAAATTTAATCGGGAAATATGTCAAAACCACATTTTACAAATCCAAATGGTAAATTTTAATCCTAGAAATAAGGTAAGCAAGAGTTTTACTTTTATATGTATTTTAAGTTTCAAGTTGCTCTGGAATTTAAAAATGACAACTAAATGAGGTTATCCTCAAAATCTCATAAATAAAATTTCTTGATTTTCTCTTGATTCGAAAATTCAAATTTCCCTAGCTTAAAACACACATCTATATTTATAAAGATGTTTGAGATAACTAAAATTACTAAGAAGCATGTTTGCCTTCACGAGGAGAAACAGGATAAGGAATGAGGTAATGGGAATGTGTGGGAGTACATGAGATAGTAGAGAAAGCAAGAATAAGATTGTATGGGCATGTAATGAGGATGTGAAAGGAGAGAATACCAAAAAGAATGATCGAGATGAAGTGTGTAGGAAAAGACCGCAAGGGAGACCATTATAGGAGGAAAAATGGTGTAAGAGGAAGTCAAGAGACATTTTACTAGATTTACCTGCCATAACAGACTGGAAACAGATGATGATGATGATGGCTCAAAAATAAGTATATAGAAAGATTTTTATAAAAAATAATAGTTTGAATATAAGGAAACCAAGACTTTTTATTCACTAAACACCCAAATAGCCTATTCCATTTTCCCTGGTCGACTACAAGAATTGACATTTCACTGATTTTCTTGGCATTTTTAAATTCCCTGACTTTTCCTGGTTTTCTATATTTTCCTTGTGACCATTCCGTCAATGAACATTTGATAATAAATTCCGCAAATGAATGAGCTTAGTTCTAATATTTTCTCAAATTCTTGAATATACTTTAAGACTCAAAATTCCCGTCCCAATTTAAAAACATCTTGAAAAATGACTAGGGCTTTACCATATTTAATTAGAGACAAAGGGGGGAGGGGCGGGGGGGTTCTTCAAATCCTGATAAATATTAAATTTCAAGGATTTTTTTTTAAAGAAAAGATTTTTTAGAGCTGTTATGCTGTTTATTAGAAGAATAGGTCTAATCAAGCAACTAGACACCAAAATATTAATCTTGTTTATTAGAAGAGTAGGTCTAATCAAGCAACTAGACACCCAAATATTAATCTATCACTTAACTGAGAATGGATTCACATTATACCAAATATAGTCCAAGTATTACTTTGTTCTTTTTTAATACTATTAAGGATTATGAGTTTTAGTGTATTTTTTGTTTGCACATCTTGCTACCTGTCCAAATTATAAAAATTTAATTACAATACAGTAATTCAGAATTTAGTGGAAATGTACCCACATATACGTGTAAGAGTTGGAAATTATTTGACAAAAACACCCTCAATACACCCGGTTGGGATTAAAACCTCAACTTTCCAGCCACCACCAAAAAAGACTAGCTGATTTTGATGTTTGGTTCACATGGTCAACAGTGAGGGCTGATTTTACGTGGAACTTTAGGGCTAGCACAAGTGTTTTAACTATACTGTAATTAGAAGGTCCCAATTGGTACTAACCATGGTGTATTTAATGCCTGGGAGTTAAAACTAGTTAATAGTATTGATAAAACCAAGATACATACCATCTTTCCTGGCCTTGCCCATGTATATACATATCCATCCTGACACGCAGTGACAAAACAATCTTCTCTAAAGACTAATGCCGTTAGACGCTCGTGAGCTATTTTCTTACACACTAGGGGTTCTAAAACAGTGCACTCATCAAACCTAGGACAAGCCCCTGTGCCTATAAGTCTCATCGGGTCATCTGACGACACTCGACTCATCCCGCCACTTCGACACGACCCGGATGTACTATTCTTATCACCAGCACTGCTGCCACCCCGAGACGCCAGACTGAAGTTACGTTTGTGTGTTCCACTCCCCTCTTTCTTGTCCCCAAAACCCAGACCCGCCAGCCTCTGTGTTAGGGACGGCATCGTCACGCTCGCACTCGAGTTATTGTGCAGATTGTGTCCATGAATAAACGTAGTGTTACCGTCTGCTAGCACTTCTTTGTCTTTATTTGACACAGCAATACTCTGAGATGCCAGCACATTGTTGCATCTTTGCACGCAGCCACTCAATGTGGAATTGTTATAGGCCCCACTTGTCGCAGACCCATTCACTCCAAAACTACAAGATCCCCCAAAACTCCCTGAGTTTCCCACACCACTTGTAGTTCTTGATTTGCTTGGCACTGGCTGTTGCAGAACGTCCTCAGTAATATCCCATAAACATAACTGTGTGTCCTGGCCAACTGAGCCTAGCCTGTAACATGTAGCCGGATTCATCCGGTTGAAGTCCGAGCCTGAAGAGTTCCTGTTAGATGTGGGGTTTCCAGAGCTTGTGGAGACAGAGTTTCTGGCCGCCGAGCCTCGCTCACAGCTACCAGGAAGCTGACAGTTGTGTGTGAGACCAAGGGGGTGACCATGATGCTGAATCTCATCATCTGAACCACCACTAAAGTCCACTGCACTGTCTACCTCACTATAAGATGTGGTGAAGGGGTCAAACGCAACCACACTAACCCAGCTCCGGTGGCCTTGCCCCCTTGCTACAACCCGCCTCTCGCTGAAACTCCAAACCGTCACTAGATCATCTTCCCCTCCCACCACAACATATCTTCCATCCGGCGACCAGCACACACATAGGAACCCACCAAAATAGCTCCTGGCTGAACCTACTAAGTCCATGGTGTCATAATGGAACACCCTTAGGAAACCGTCTTGTGAAACAATGGCCAGGTAGGTCCCACAAGGAGAGAAGGCAAACTCATTGATGCAGCAGTTATCAGCACCAATGACCCATCTATAAAGGGGGTTCCTGGTGCTCTTGGTTTTGCATGTATGGATGGCAAAGCCTTCACCCTGCTTGAAAGGCTGATAGTGAGGCGGGGCAGTGCCACAGGGCAACTCCTCGTTGTACAGATAAAGCTGGCCGCTGCTGTGTGACACTAGGAATAAGTTCGTCGAGCCTGGGACCCATCGGATGCACGTCACTTTCGTCTTGTCTATCAACCTCTGAAAAACAAGCAAAATCAATAAGTTAAAGATGCATACTATACACGTCAAATGTGGGTTAGATGTATTTAGCTATGGTATTTAACATGCACTTACTCAACCGACAAATCACACTCTGACATGACTTACAATCAAATCAATTCTAAACACACTTCAGTGGTTGCATGGTCTAAGGTGTTACTCTCACAGTAGACTAGATTACTGATGATGGGGAGATTGAGGGTTGAATATTGGTTGGGTGTAATAAGGGTGATTTTTTCAAAATGGTTTTACAACCTCTTTCCATGCAAATGTTGGTATATTCCTCTAAATATAACCTTCCTAATCCCTAAAATCATTAGGATAATTAGTACATAATTATACAACCCGTATGGGTGTTAAGACGCAGTGCTAACAATGCCCAGTACTCCAGCCCATAAGTAATCACTGTGAAAGGGGTTCAAGCGTTCAAGCCCCTATTTCACCAATGATACCTTTCAAGAATGGAACCCAGGACTCATAGCAGGAAGACACACTACCCTGAGCTTTAGTGTTAGAAAAGTGTTTTGTAAAATGAAATGTTTTCAGAGGGGTAGATATTCATCAAGAAATGAAATGAACTATAATCAGGCCTGTAGACAAAAGCAAATAAATATTATATGAGTGGCAACATCAATGACATTTGTAAACAAATTTTACAATTTGTATTGAGCTAAAGTTTATTTTATTGAATAGCATGAATCCTGATTTTTTTTAGTAGGGTACCTACCTAATTTGTGATGGTATAAGGCAGGCAGGCAGGCATGTTATACTAATTTGAACATAAGGGCCCCAATGGACATTAAAAATAATTAGGGAGCCGAATTAAAAAAAATATAACCCCCTCAGCATCTTAAGAAAAATTAATTCAACTTAGTAAGCTAAATTTTAATACAAAAAGAAAATTTGGGCTGAATATATTAGAAAGCCTAACACTTTATTTTTACCCACAAATATTTATTTTACATGTCTGGTATATACATGTACAATATGTGTGATGAGGCAGGGCAATATAATATTTACATTAAACTTAATAATATACTTTATGAAATAAAAATACAAATGAATTTCCAAACAAATCCATATTTTGAGTGAATACAATATTTTGGTTGATTATAAAAGTAGTTTTATTACATCCATTAATTTTTCCAGCCTATGGCCTGAGTTAGTTTTTTATTCAAGCCATACATTTTCCACTACTGGTATCACCTTGATAGGTCTGTTGTAAATTCATATGCCTTATAATCTAACTTAAAGACTAGTACAGGCACAACGTCCAGCTCCTGAATGTTAATTAATCACTGTGAAGGGGTAACCCCACATTTCACAAGTGATAAATTTTCAAGCTATAACGGGAATCGAACCCGGGACCCTTAGCTATATAGATAGGCATGCTACCGACTGGGCAAAGATGTATATAATACAGTAAGACTACCTTGATTACTTTCACATGATTAATAAACTTAATTGCCCTGATGCTTCAAATAAAAATCCAAATTGGAATTAAGATTAAAAAAGTATAAAAATGTTTTCAAAGATAGTACAGTAGAGTCTCGGAAACTCGACATAATGTGAATTGAGATGGTGTTGAGTTATTGAAATGTTGAGTTTTATGAATGATTTTGAATAAGATGCATGTTTACTATGTCATGTTTACTAAACAAGGATGAATCACACTACACTATTGAATATTATAGGTACAGTTGTACTGTACTGGAGTGTAGTATTGTATGGTACAGTTACAGTAATATACATACAGTATGTAATATATTACATAATGGTGTACATACGAGCGGTGCTCAGAAAGAAACCAAACTTTTGAAATCGCCCGCCAACCGGCAGAGAGAGCACGTTGCGGCTACTGATTGCACGTAGTGGCACGTTTAGACAACAAACTGCCATTTGCCGCATTTCGCTCTGACCGTTAGTTGGCGAGTTACATCCGCTGAAGTGAGCACGTGCACAAGCTGTTCGTCGGAGTAGTGCCAAAGTGACAATGAAAGAGCTTGAAGAACAACGTGTGTGTGTCTGAAATTTTGCTACAAACTTGGCAAAACTTTTACAGAGACATTTCAATCGCTTAGCCAAGCATACGGGGAGGACAGTATGAGTCAAACACAGGGCTATGAGTGGTTTAAGCGTTTTGAACATGGCAAAATGTCGGTCAGTGACGATCCCAGGCCTGGACGATCTTCCACATCAACAGATGACGACCATGTCGAGAAAGTTTGTGTGGTAATTCGTGGAAATCGTTGTTTAACTGTTCGAGAAGTTGCTGACGAAGTGGGCATCAGCGTAGGATCATGCCATCAAATTTTGAGTGACAAACTTGATATGTGTCGTGTCAATGCAAAACTCATGCCGCGTTTGTTGACTGACGATCAGAAACAGACTCGTGTTGAAATTACCCAGGAACTGCTTGCCACTGCCAATGACAATGAAAACTTCCTAAAGTACATCATAACCGGCGATGAGACGTGGATTTATGGCTATGATATTGAAACGCAGGTGCAGTCGTTGCAGTGGGTGGGCATAGGGTCTCTTTGTCCAAAAAAAAAGCCGGTATGAGTCGGTCAAAGATCAAGGTGATGTTGGTTGTGTTTTTTTAATGCAAAAGCATTGTCCATCAGGAATTTGTACCACGTGGTCAGATGGTAAACAATAAAGTCTACCAGGGAATTCTAGCGCGTTTGACGGATGCTGTGTGCAGGAAGAAGCATGAATTGTGGAAAAACCAGACTTGGATGTTGCATCATGACAATGTGCCGGCTCAGCGTCGCTCCTTGTCCGCAGCTACCTAGCAAAACATCACACTCCCATAGTGCCCCATCCACCGTATTCTCTGGACCTAGCCCCAACAGACTTTTTCCGGTTTCCCAATCTTAAAACCACGTTGAAGGGACGTTGTTTCCAAACCATAGAGGAGATTCAGGACAATGTAACAAGAAACCTGTGCGCCATCCCACAAAGTGCGTTCCAGGAGGCTTTCCAAAAATGGAAGCAACGTTGGGAACGGTGTATTGCCAGTAAAAGGAACTACTTTGAGGGTGACAGTGCTTAAAATGTTGTACAATGAGCAATAAAGATGTTATAGCAAAAGTTTGGTTTCTTTTTGAACACCGCTCGTACATATGTGTAATATACAGAAATGCAGAACAGTATTGTACATATTATAGTGTATTGATTTGAATAAAACATTACTGAAATTGGGAAACTAACACACATAACATTTGTAAAAACACCCCAACACAACTGTTCCAGTCAAGTTACACAAACAAACAAAAGGTTATAAAGTTGAATGACCTTGGATTATGATGAATGGCGCCAACTACAGTGTGTACGTGCGCATGTCGGGTTACACAGAATGTCAAGTTTCAGAGACTCTACAGTACCAATTAAATAATATAGCAATGAGGTCGCTTAAATCTAAGAGGAAAAAAATTATATGTACATTTCAGACTATGAGCCAGTTCTAACTTCAACAGGGAATTTATAGAAACCATTTCCAAAGGACATTTAAATCAGGCTTTCAAATAAACACAGAATATTTAGAGTCCCACCAAAACACCTACCGGCCCACTTTTCTTACCTGATCTACTGCTTACAGCCAGGCCAGCGTGATTTGTTAACAAACCAGTTTTGAATGCATTCTGTTGGGTCAAAGGCAATGGCAAATGGTCCATTCATACTAATAGTCATTAAATTGTTTGTTGTTTCAAATATTAGCATGCTTCTGTCAGAGTGTATTCAATTTATACAGCTAAAACCATGTTCACACATAGAGAAAATGTGCCAAGTCAGATATAATACATAAGTGTTATTGGAATCATAGTCACCCGCGGAAATAATTTAGAAGCCACGTATAGGTGTTTGCTAGTTTACATCTTTGATTTAAATACCTAGTCTAGTATTATCTTAAAGGAGTAAAAGCTGCACTGTATCTTAATACTCGTTTATGCGGACATCTGCATATTTACATTAAAGGTGTAGAAATAAGAAAGATATCATTTAGAGTTAATGTACACACAACGCCTTCAAAGAGTGACTGAATTATGCAATAGAGCCTACATATATTTTAATGAAAGTCAGTGTTTTGTAGTTGTCAAAGGTTAGAGCCACAAAAAAAATATATAGATGGTACTGTAATATTTTAGTAATGTTGGTCTACCTCGGTGGTCTTGGGGCAAATTGCTCTCCTTAGGACCAGATGTCCGTGGGTTCAAATACAGCTGGAGTTGACAGATTTTTTGAGTGGTAAAAATCTTTTAGACCTACGACTTCCTTTGTAGGGGAAGTAAAGCTGTCGGTCCTATGTTGATTGTGGCATGTAAAAGAACACTGGAAGGGATGTGAAAATACCTTTCCTGGCCAAATTGGTTTACCTTTTCGCTCTCACTCGTAAACACTCTTGTATGCTGATATATCCTGTTGGTTTAGAAAGTGCACATTAAAATACCCCAAAAGAAAAGATGTATTTTTAATTAATGTTGGATGCTAGTTATTTACTTTTTTATATTCTTTCTAGGCCTATAATATATAGCCTACCCAAACTATGTGTAAAAAGAGATGCATGTTCATGCCTATGTTGCCTGATGAAGACCTTTTACATACTGTATATAAGACATAAGATCCTAAAACGGAATAAAATAAATTTAAATTAGATCTACAGTATGTTCCCTCAATTCTTTCCAACTAATTTAAAGGTGCATTTGTGATAAATTATATCTTCATAAGGTATGTGAAAATAGTATTGATACTTTACTAATTTAGGTATTTTTCTTTTGATACTAGTATTTTCTTAATCGATACTTTTACTGATATTAGTACTCGCACTCCGGTATTGAAATAAATACATTTTTTGCTAGCTTCACTCATAACCCATGCTGAGATTAAGGGTCCTATGCAAGAACTTGACTAAGTGGGTGCTTTATTGAAACTAGTGTAGATTTGCTTGCATCATCATAAGTTAAAAGATGGAGCAATAGTGTGCTCTGATAGAGTAAATAAATGACGAGTGTAGTTAAAAAAATCGCACCCCCCAAAAGTAAATTATGAAAGTTTTTTAAGTTACCCACCTCGGTGGTGTAGTTGGCTAACGCGCTTGTTGTGTTGAGCTCTACTGCTGAGGACGGGGAGATCGAGGTTTGAATCTTGGTCGGGTGAACTGGGGGTGGTTTTTCCTAAATGGTTTTCCACTCTCCCTCCATGCAAATTTGGGTTAACTTCCTCTAAATTCAACCTTCCCAATTTTAACCCATTAGCGTAAATAGTACTTGTGCATTTAACCTGAACGGGTAATAAGACACGGCACTTAAAAAAAATATGGCAGATAGTGAAAAAACATCTTGTAAAATTGGTTTTAAACCATTAAAAACCATTATAATTTTCAGTGTTTGAATAAAAATGAAAATACGATGATGCAAAAGTTGAGTTTTTTTGTAACACAACGTCTTACTACCTGTTTAGGTTAAAGGCCTATATACTAATTACACTAATGGGTTAAGGATTAGGCCAGCTCCATTTAGATGAAATGCACCTGCATCTGCATGGTGGCAGAGTGGAAAGCCATTTAGGGGAAACCACTCTCAGTGTACCTGACCGAGATCGAGCCACGATCTTCCTGTATTTGGCAGTCTAGTCCAACACAAGATTAGCATTAAGACTATGTAGACACCAAAGTGGGTAAGAGATTATTAACACTAAAACAAAACAATAAAAAAAATCCAGATTAAAATTTCAATACTGATACTTACTATTGTTATCAATACTTTTCTTTTGATACTGAGGACGGGGAGATCGAGGTTTGAATCTTGGTCGGGTGAACTGGGGGTGGTTTTTCCTAAATGGTTTTCCACTCTCCCTCCATGCAAATTTGGGTTAACTTCCTCTAAATTCAACCTTCCCAATTTTAACCCATTAGCGTAAATAGTACTTGTGCATTTAACCTGAACGGGTAATAAGACACGGCACTTAAAAAAAATATGGCAGATAGTGAAAAAACATCTTGTAAAATTGGTTTTAAACCATTAAAAACCATTATAATTTTCAGTGTTTGAATAAAAATGAAAATACGATGATGCAAAAGTTGAGTTTTTTTGTAACACAACGTCTTACTACCTGTTTAGGTTAAAGGCCTATATACTAATTACACTAATGGGTTAAGGATTAGGCCAGCTCCATTTAGATGAAATGCACCTGCATCTGCATGGTGGCAGAGTGGAAAGCCATTTAGGGGAAACCACTCTCAGTGTACCTGACCGAGATCGAGCCACGATCTTCCTGTATTTGGCAGTCTAGTCCAACACAAGATTAGCATTAAGACTATGTAGACACCAAAGTGGGTAAGAGATTATTAACACTAAAACAAAACAATAAAAAAAATCCAGATTAAAATTTCAATACTGATACTTACTATTGTTATCAATACTTTTCTTTTGATACCACATTCCTAATCTTCATATTTTCATAATAAAGTATCAGAAAGATTTTTTTGGATTGTAGGACATAGACTGTACAAGAAAGAGCATCAAAAATATTGGCTAAAATATGGTATGGGTACAGTATAGCCCCAGAAATTGTTTTTAATAAACTATAAAGCAACTAGAGTGACATTTTTTTAATGGAGTCAGGAAAGGCAGTAGGCCCTAATATGTTCAGGGTGATGAGGTTAAGAGTCCGGCCCACACACGGTTAAATATACTCATGCCATGGAACTAAATATGATGACAAGCATTAGGATATACAGGCAAGTTTTGGTTTGTTAAAAGGACTAAGAGAAGGGATAAGAAAATATAACAAGTGGTTCAGTGAAGAAAGGTTCAAGGTTGACAAGTCCTTCCACCAAGCATAAGCTCAATTATGAAGTGACTTTTGTTATCTAGATCTAGATTACAGTAAATGTATTCTTTAGTGGAAAATAGTAGCCTAAGACATATAAAGCTTATAAAAGTGGCAGCATGAATGCTGACTAATTAATCGGTGGCTGTGATTCAGACATTCTATTAATTAGATGACAATCCAACACAATCACAGATTCTGGATTAAAATATGGATGGCCAATTACATCTCAATAGTAGAGCATTGACACACTAAGCCATAAGTTCCAAGTAAAATTCCTGTGTTTGTGTGTTCTTTTTCCACTATGCCTATACTATAGTACTATTATTAGGGAGTGAGAGGGAAGCTTCAGGAAACATAGCATTTTCTGAGCTAACTAAAGCCAATAGTTTATGTGATGAAATATCATATTTGGCATTTGTTTATTATTATTTAAAGGTTTGTAGGGTCTATATTTAGACCCCTACATAAGTTGATGCGAAGAGTATTTGCTCACTCGGGGACTATGAGTTTTACATTAACAATTAGATTCAAGTATTGGTTTACCTCTTCATTATAGAGTTTACTCAGTTCTTTTTTGATTGGATCAATCAGCTGAATCTGCCCTGTCGAGAATCCAACAACCAATGAAACACTTTCTGGAGTCATCGTAACTGTGTTGAAGTCGTGACATGTAGGGTTTGTACCTTTGTACATTTTCTTGTCCACTGGCTTCGTTAAATCAGCAGCCTACAAATTATCAATGAAAGAATTATCGGAACATTGTAATGATTTATATTTAGTAATATAACAGTTGACAGGTTTTATTCAGGTTTCATAAAACATTTAGAATGGTCTTTTAACAACAAGATAAAAGCCTAATATATTTTGAAGCTTTATTACATAACGCCAACGAACTTTAGCCAGTTAAGAGCCTTAAGTAAATGATGAATGAGTTTCCGAGAATCAACCACATCCTGCTTCATTTAGGTTAGGTGGGTGTTCAATTAACTTCGTTAAACCTCTATATGAAAAACATTTGAAAAATTCTGGAGTTAAGGAAACATTCATGATATGGTTTAGAAAAGATAACACTCAATGGGGGAACGAAAATTACCTTTTTAACACCTTTATACACGTAAACATAAAGTTCTCTGCCGAAATTGAAGCAAATCCTATCGCCGTTACCGCTTGATTCGGGTAACGAAACGAACGACACCCGAACAGCTGCACTACCTTGGCTATTTGTGTAGCCAACCCTGTTGGGTCTCGAATATTCCGAAAGCGTCATTAGTCTATAATTTCCTTCTCTTGTAATAAACTGTGTTTTTAATTCGTCCTTTCCCCCACCATCCTGCACCGCCATTTTCATTCACCACTTTGATGGGAGGGCGCTGCAAAACATCGCAAACACTTCTATCGGTGCGTACACGCAAGATCGGAACCGGAAGTATTTAACAGCTGATAAACAAAAGAAGTACTAAATTATTAAAGTGTGCCAAATTAATAAATGTCTCTGGACAAATTTGCTCTATAAGGTGTAGGCATGAGCAATTACAGAATAAAAAACAAAATATAAATGATATTTGTATATTGGTACTTATGTATACACATAAGGCATACTTTAACGTTTTATATATCAATGTAATATTATATTCTTATTTAAAACCACTTAAAATTGTTCCAACTCGCTTACAAGGATCTATATTTGTCTATGTTTGCGCATGCGTACATTTGATTGTACACTCATATTTTGCATTGCGCAGACTCTTATGTGGCTCTGACTCCTATTATACGAGATAAACATAGAAACGGGAGTGGGGATAAAAGCTGGTCTGCTTGCACCTTATAGTAAAATAAACAAACTGAAAAAAATGGCACGTGGTAAAAATGCGGTTAATCGTTCGAAGAAGCAAAGCGGCAAGAAAAACAAAAGTTTTGGAAATAACAAACATTATCGTAAAGATAAATTCACAAATAAAAAACATGCGATTAAAGATGAAACTAAACAGAGAGATTTTCGCAAATTTCATCACAAACGAAATGACAGTGAGAATTCAAATAAACGTCGCAGGGTTGATGAAGAGATACAAAGGAAGGACTTGACAGATGATGAATCTTCTGAATTGGAAACAGATGATTTCAAGCAATTATTGTCTACGTTTGGTGATATTGTTAGTTCTCAAAAGAAGGCAGTTGAAAGTGACTCTGAGGATAGTGACTCTGAAGATAGTGTATCTGAAAATGATTCCAGTCAAAACAAATTGTCTTCATTAGTTAAAGATAAACACATAGATGACCAGAAATTGAAATCTGTAGACGTGGCTGAAGAAAAAGTAGAGTCACAGTATTTTAATGCCGGCCAAAATTTACAAGATGATTCTGAAGAATTGGAAGAGGAGTATAACGACACAGAAAAAGTATACCTCTTAAGCCCTAGTTTATATTATTATTATCACTATCAATTGATCTTTGGGATATTGGAGGAAATTCAAGGAATACATAATATTTCAGATTCAAAATAACACTGCTCATTTCTTTATGATTAAAAAATCCAATAGGAAAGTCTTAGATCTATAATGCTGTTTATCTATGGTTGAATCCAACATAATTTTAGAACACATTTAAAAACTAAAGCCAAGAGCGTTGGTTTATCACTTAACGGTGGCTAAGTGTAAATAAATTAGCCTATCATATATTTAAGGATTCAGATTCAATAAAATAAAACTCTACCGATACCATTATTATTTTTTCTTGAAGGGCAAGTCCAAAATACACATTTCATCTTAATTTGACCTAACCTTCATATTAGTGTAATTGATATGTTTAATGCTGGGTTAAGCTTATAGGCTAATTGTTTTTTTTACATTTGTTTCAAATCCATCATTCATTGAAACTAAAATTTTTAAAATTACCTAGATAAAAAAAAATTCTTAATTTGAATCAATGTTTATATATTATGTATTTTTAAATACATTAATTTTGAAATTTTTACTTAGGGTGGTTTGTTTTATTTTTAGGAGGAACCAGATGACGTGTCAGACCCATTCACAGGTCACTTCTGCTTTGACATAGCCCCCGAACTATTGGACTCTGTATCAGTGACTCCTCCAAAAACCCAGGTTCATACGGAAAACTGGCCGACTCTAGGCCAACTCATTTTCAACATCCCATCAGCTCCAGTAACTTCAGAAAAGTTGTTAAATAAAAGTTATTTCCCAAAAGTAATTATTGAAGAAGAGAATGTCTATGCAAAATCGGGAACCGTCCCTAAATATATAAATGAGGTGAATTGGTCAAAATTGCATGTCAAAACTCAGATCTCTAAGAACCTATCAAAAGCTAACTTCTCTAATCTGGGAGCGTTGGATGAAAACAACCCAAGTCCTCTGACTCCTTTGCAGAAAGAGTTGTTCTCGATAGTTAATAATTATCAAGACTTGTTTTACCCTGAAAGAAACCTTAGTAATGGTGAGGAAGTGAGGTTCATCTACTGTCTTCATGCAGTGAATCATGTATTGAAGACACGTCTGAGAATCCTTCACCACAATGCCAAACTATCGAGGAAAGACGATGTCCCGGAGGAGTTCCGGGATCAGGGATTGGTGCGACCCAAGGTGCTCATCCTTGTACCTTTCAAGGACTCTGCTCTCAGGTAAGAACTAGGCACTTGCATCACTGGTTGATTGGTCTAGGAATAACTCTTTCTTTAGAATAGATTGCCAATGACAAGTATATAAAGTTTGATACGTAGGGTATAATTCCTCTAAATTCTTCCATCCTCGTCCCTATGCCAATAGTTTATAAGCAGCTAGTCTGAATGAGTAGTCAAACATGGTATACACAAAAATAAATCTACAAGTCAGGCTTGAATTGAAACACAACCTGAGGGTTCATGGCTCACTCCCAGTCAGGCTCATCAAGGGCAGTGTTTTCATATTGAGAATTTCCCTGCTCCAGTCAAATATCTGTGTGGGTTTTCTTCCACTTGTGTGTTTCGTATTAATTTAAATCAATCTGTTCACAAGGTTTCTTGTTACTTATGTAAACTAATAGGTAAGCTCACAATTATTTTTTTTACCTCATGCTCCATTGAAGCAAAACAGTTTAAAGTTTGGCATCTAGGCTGAATCCACACACGTTTAAAATATTATGTGCATTAAGCTGAAATGGGCTTAATACATTTACATATAGGCTACCACTATAGCTGGTCTGGAGAAGATGGGACCAATGCTGCATGTGACTTTTCACTATAGAAACAAGACATTGTTTTTAGCAAAACATTTATCACTGCATTTAACTGATCTGCATAATTTCTAATCAAAATAGTTTAGAGAAGACAAAACCAAGGTCGTATGTGACTTTTCACTTTGGAAATCAGGAGTTGGGAAGCATAGATCAGTTAAAGTACTTGGGAAGTCTGTTAGCAAAAAGCTTCCCAACTCCTGATTTCCAATTTTATTTTTCAGCGGCTCATAATTTTTTGGAATCCTGTCAGCTTTGACTTCTCAATGTTGATCTTTATGCCATTTTCACATATACACTCAAAAAGCCACCAGAACATTCTGATTAAAAATTATGCAGCTCAGTTAACTGCAGCGATAAATATTTTCCTAAAAACATTGTCTTATTTCTAAAGTGAAAAGTCACATATGGCCTTGGTTTTGTCTTCTCCAAACTATTTTGATTAGAAATTATGCAGATCATTTAATGATGCCTACTTCACCAAGGAAATTAGGTCAAAGATTGTCATGGCCAAGGACGCTTTCAACAAGAAGAGGTTACTGCTGAGCAGCAGGTTGAGTTTGAAACTGAGGAAGAAACTGATGAAATGTTACATTTGGAGCAGAAACTTGTACTTTCAGGAAGATGTAAAATAAATTCTTGCAGAGCTTTTAAATGTGGTGCTGGGGAAGACTTGAGAAGATCAGTAGGAAAATGCATAGAAGGAACTGTCTTCTGCATAACATCATATAAGGCAAAACAAGGTTGAGGGAAAGAGGAGCATAAGAAGAAGGAAGAGTCAAATATTGGATGACTTGAAGGAAGCCGAATGTCTAAGGTGTATCGCTTATGCTAAACTTGCCAGCTCAAGATAGGGAGATCTTGGGTCTATTGAGGGTGGTTTTTCTTAAATTGTTTCCCACTCTTTCCATGCAAATGCTGGTAGATTACCTCTCAAATGCTTCCTTCCTCTGCCTTACCCCAATAGAGTAATTATCATATATGCGTATAGCCAAAACAATAGTAATATGCACTAAAAAAATCTTGGAAGGAAAGAAGAAAATTCTGCGAGCTAAAGGAGGAGGCATAGGACAGTGCACATTGGTGGTCTAAGTTCACTGAATGGACCTATTGTAAGAGAGAACAGCTAATGATGATAATAATAATAATAATAATGTTAAACTGCTGTCATATGTTAATGTCCCCTGCAACATTTTAAACATGAGTTTTGATTCAGCCTTAGGTTGCAGCATATTTACAGTAGCCCCATGGCTTCTTTGGTGCTGACCGACAGCTCACAGCTGACTTCTGAAGTCAACATTTAGGAATATACCTAAATTTTGACCGTCAGAAGTAACAGTTGCTAAACACATGTTTTTTCAGATCATATGGCTCAGCATAGGGATACATAATTTGGTCTGGTAAATTTTCAAAGCTGTCAGCTGTCAGTTGTGAGCTGTCAGTCAGCACCAAAGAAGCCATGGGGCTACTGTAGTCAACGTTAACACAAATAGGCCTCTATCATTAAATGATAATCAGTAACTTATTCTTTAATCGTCTATTTTGGTACTGAGGGTGATTTTTCTGCCTAGTTTAAAGGATAGGATGATGATCTTAGAGGAAATACACCAACTGAAAAACCACCATTAAAACTACATGTAGAAAATTACTCCAAGTGTATCAAATCATGATTATGACTTTAGCCTCCCCATTGAGGATGACCAAGTGCAACAATTGCAGAATATTTGTTCGGTAAAGTGTGCTTGATTATATAACTCATTTAAAATGTAATATTTTTATTATTAGAGTTGTGAAGATGATCATGGATATACTTATACCGGATGAAAAGGCTAATGTAATGAACAAGAATAGGTTCCTGAATGAGTTCAGCGGCAGCGAACTAATAATGCCTAAAAAGAATCCCAAACCAGAGGACTACGAGGCCACCTTTACAGGAAACACTGATGACACCTTCAGGATAGGGCTCACTGTCACCAAGAAGAGTTTGAAACTGTACGCTGACTTTTACTCAGCTGACATAATTGTGGCTTCTCCTTTGGGACTACGTGTTATTGTTGGGGCCGAAGGAGAGAGTGGAAGGGACTATGACTTCTTGGCATCCATCGAAATTTTGGTCCTCGACCAGACAGAAATATTTTTCATGCAGGTGAGATATTTATCAATATGATGACATAGTCTTGTTTTGTATGCTTTCTCAATACAGGTTGAAGGTTTTAATCATGGCCAGGTGTGCCGAGGTGTATTTTGCTAAATTATTTCCCACTCTTATCCCATGCAAATGCGGTTATACTTCCTCTAAATTCTGCCGTCCTAATTCAGTATCATCTGGTCACCTAAGCTATAGGTCTATCCAGGGCTAATGAAAATAATAACCCGTAATGGTGTTCGTGTGTTCTAAGGCAGAGATGATCAACATGCAAATGGATCTGTTCTGGTGTGCATAATATGATGACAATGCAAACTTCATTTTCATGGTTTGCATATTGGATTGAAAATACTATAGACAAAGCACTGTCACCACCACTAAAAGCATTGCACACCAGTATACCCACAGTTTGAACTTGTATATTTAATTCGGTTTTTGTAGACCTGAAGAAAATATAACGGTGTGGGTTTTTGAAATTTTTCTTATAAGTTATCTTTTATCTTTCAAAACATATAAACTAAGTTAACGAGTGCCATGTTCTTAAGGGAAAGTGGACTAAGGACTATCTTTAGATTACTAAAAATGATGAAATATTGCTGTGTTTTTAAAGAATGGAACATAAGACAGCACTATGTCTCATAGCCTAAATCCTGTTTGATAAATCTGTAGGATATATTCAAAAAGAAAAGATTTCAAACTGAACAAAAAGTTTTTCCACTTGAAAACATATGTTACAAAACACATTAACGGAAATTTAGCTGTCGTTCACGTAAGTTACAGAGTTGCTCAATTATTAGCCACAAAAGGAAAACCATTTTCTGATGGAAAATTTGTTAAAAATTGTGTTCAACCTATTAGGGAATAGATCTATCCTGACAAGAAACACCTGATGGATGCGCTAAGCTTATGCAGAAAAGTGTTTAAATATACAACACATAATGAGTATTGTGATATCTACTGTAAATAATATTTGATCACACGGACAGAAACACAGGTAGTTCCAATAATTTTTTACTGAAATTTAATCCGAATACAGTGATGTGATTTGCCACAGTAAAGTGTGTTGGCTAAGCCATGGTAATATTTTAAAATGTTTCTGTCATCTACATGCAGAAATAGTTTAATTTATGAACAAAAAAATTTAAGCAATCTAATGGGGATTGACTATGGGACATATGAACATCTTAAATAAAATCCTTAAAGCAGAAGGAAAAACTTATTAATGGTGTATTTTGTGAGTTATTAGCATTTTTAAACTAACTAAAGTTATTTCAACGGCATTTACAGAAAAAACACTTCCCTCATTTGGAGTGTTTTACCGAACTTCAGAAAGTTGATACAAGCAGTTACATACCTATAGATTGCTTTTTGAATTTAATTGATTTATTGGAACAATAGTTTGATGACAGATTTAGCAATTTCTCTTTGTATTCAAAGGAAATTAGTTTGTTTGAAAATTCATTAGTAGTAGATTCAAGTGAAACACTCGTGCAATTACAACTGGAATTGATTGACTTGCAGTGTTGTTCAATATTGAAGGACAAATATGCAGCAGAAATTTTCTCTTAATTCTCTTATCAGTTAAAAATTCACAGTTTATTAAAATTTGCAAGGAAATATATGTGTGCATATGGTAGTACCTTAGAGAGAAGTGAGAGGAGAAGAGTGGAAGAAATTAAAGGAGGAAGAATTATGGAAAGCTAGAAGAATATGGCGGCATTTTACTAAACTGACCTCGCTACAGACTGGAAACAGTTGATTATGATGTATTGTAAGAAGGTACAGGAAAGGTGGATTGAAACATATAAACACAAAATGGCTTTTACAATGAAAAGAACACAGTTCACACTTTTACATTGTTGCCATTAGATAAAGAGGTAGTATAGCTGCCTCTTGAAGAAAATTGATCGTTACCACCCAATCCACCTACCTAAGTTTTATTCTATTGGAACTCATCAGGAGGGAGTGTGAAAGGTTAACACAATTTTCTTAAAGAGGAAAAAGGAAATGTGTAAAAAATGATAGGACACTTAGATAGGAACATGTAAAAGAACTAACATAATTAGTAAGCCGGTGGCCGAAACAAACAAAAATACTCGAGTATTTATGGATGTAGAGAAGGCATATGATAGTGTGGATAGAAATAAAGTTTAAAAAGCGATGGAGGAGGCCCAAGTGAACAGAAGAGTTGTAATGAGAGTGAAAAGTATGCATAAGAAGATGGAGAGTGGGAGGACGGAGTGGATCCAAATAAATAATGGAGTGAAGCAGGGAAGTGCCCTTTCACCATTATTGTTTGTAATGGTAGTGGAAATGGTCATGAACAAAGTGGCAGGAAAACTGGGAGGAAAAAATGAACGCCATGATGTTTGCTGATGACTTGATGGTATGGAAGAGAAGCAATAGGACGTACAGGAAGAACTACAATAATGAAATTATTAAATGAGGAAGTGAAAGAGTGAGAAATGAATAAGCATGGCAAATTGTTAAGTGATAATGACAAGGAATATCATATGACCTAGTATGGCTATTATGTTGGATGGAGTAGAGCTGAGAAAAGTACAGAACATAAATTATTTTGGAAGCATGATTGAGGAAAGATTGAAGTAGAGAGGATTTAATTAGAAGATAACAACAGGGAGGATTGTTATATAGTTGTGTAAGAGACCTGCTATGGAGAAGAGACTCTGTACCATTGTCACATATGCAGCAGAAAAATGGACAGTGAATGTAAGAGAGACTAGGAAATTGGAGACCATGGCATTGAAGTTTGTGAGGAGCATGTTAGCTGTCACAAGGAGAAAAAAGTTTAGGAATGAAGTTATCCAGGAAAGTGTAGGGGTACAAGAAGCATATGAGATATTAGAGGAAGCAAGACTCAGATGGTATGGACATGTAATGTGAATGGAAAAATGGAGGATGCCAAAGAAAATGTTTGAAATGAAGAATGTAGGGAAAATACCAAAGGAGAGGCCAAGAAAGGGATGGGAGGAGCAGATAACAGGAAATGTGTAAGTTTGGGGAAAAGAATGGAAGAAATCAGAAGAGGAAGAATGGTGTAAGGATAGATGAAGATTGAGGCATTTTATTAAACTGACCAGGCCACAGGCTGAAAACAGTTGTTGTTGATGATGATGATGATGATGATGATGATGATGATGATGATGGCAGTACCTATATTTGCAAACAAACGTTTTCAAGAATGAATACAATAAAATCAAAGTAGTGTTACAGCATCATGGGTGGCCATCTGCATGCAGTAATATGACACATCTAAACTTATTCCAGATATCAACACAATGTGGCTCTTGAAATGAAAGCCTAGAAACCCCAATAAATTGGTGAGTCTGTGTATATTGTGTATAAATGATGAAATAAAATTATTTGTTCTTATTGTTAAAATTATGTTCATTAAATTAATTAAAAAACCAAACCCCTTCGATAGTCTATAATTGAATGTACAATAATTAGGTATTCCTTTGCTTGGACAAGTCGACCTCAGTAGTCTTGGGGTAAAGTGCCCGCCTCAAGACCCATTGTTCATGGGTTCAAACCTAGCCGGGGTCAAACGATTTTTCTTGAGTGATAAAAATACATAGCACAACTTTCTTCGGAGAGTAAGTAAAGCTTTCAGTCCCATGTTGATTGTGCCATGTAAAAGAACCTTGGAAGGTATGGGAAAATACCTTTCTAGGGTTCTTTTATACGACACAATTGACCTGGGACCGGCGGCACCAAGCCCTGAAGCCCCAATGATCAAGATGGTCCTGTCTTCATCCCTAGGCAAAGAGTGTATTAAATATAATGTTGATAGACCAGTAAGTCAGTAAGACGCAGTGAACAAAAAAAGTATATTGGCAAAAATGTTGGTATTTTTCACCGCAATGTTTGTGCTAATAGGTCAATCCTTCATTGAATTATGTTAGTGTAGGTTAATACCTTAACTAAGTTACTTAAGAGCATAGGCTTACTGAACAAAGGATTCTGGGTTTGATTTCTGGCATGGCCAAAAATGTGTGTTTGGTAAAATTGGGGCTTCTCCATTCACAGTAATGCATTAACAGGCGGGTACCGTTTGCTGTGTCTGTCCTAAAGTTAATTTATTTTGTGAGATATGTGCTGATAATATAATCCTTTGATTTAAAAAATACAAGGTAATACCCAAAATTAAATAAATAGGTTAATATAACATTTTTCAAAACATTAAAGATTGTATTGCTCTATAGACTTTGGGTGGTTTGGTTAATAAAGCTTCTTAATTCTCATGCTTCCGCCAGAACTGGGACCACCTGCTCCACATCTTGGATCACCTGCACCTGCAGCCACGTGAATCCCATGGTACTGACTTTGCTCGCGTACGCTCCTGGGCGGTTAACGGCTGGACGCGGTATTACCGACAGAGCATGGTGTTCTCGTCGCTGACATTACCAGAGATGAACTCACTGTTTAACAAGAAGTGCCGCAACTATGCGGGCAAGGTCCGCATCATTAATCCAGTTATCTCGGGGACTATTTGTCAGGTTGTAGTGCAGCTACCACAGGTAAACATAAGTCATTATTTATTAATTTCAGGCCCTGCTAGGCCTAATGTTGTTTGAGAGAGCCAAGATGCCTAACTTAAATAGAATACCAACTTGTTTGTGAATATATAGCTACAATTTTATAATTTTTTCAACTTAAGTATGGCTTGTTGCCTAAACTGTGTTATTAATATATGTCACCCAAAATCACTTTGTTCTGTGACCAGGTCGATTTAAATCACTAAAGATGTCTTTGTTGAAATGCTGAGTCAACACCACCCAGCCAAAACGTAGTGGAGGTACAAATCCAAGGCGACTGCGCATTTACTATTATACTTAGCATATTATAGTTCTGATGACATGACATCTAGTAACTTGAATAGATCCTAAACTAAAATCACAAAGTTTTTGTACCAACCCCAACCCATCTTTTCTCTCTCTTTCTACTGACATTGAACAACAACTAGAAATAAATAAAACATTAGATTAGAAATAAACAACCAAAACAAGAGTGCACCAAAACATGAGACTAAAAAAAATGTGTATGAGTATAATTAAACACAAAAGCAAGGTTCTCTGATTCTATATGCTACAAAAGTTTGGATCGCTGTGATGAGGGCATAAACTCATGTTAAATAAGGTTACTATTAAATAAATCACATTCATTATGCATATATATAGAGAAAAAAAAGACATAAATATTTAATAGTTGAAATTATTAAATATAGGTAGTGGTTTATTACAAGGAGAAAAACATACATGAGAGAAAATAAACCAAAATACTTAAGTTCCTATGGCAGTATGAATTTAGAACCTAATCAGCATAAATGAAAATTTGTCTGAAACAAATACAATATGATGAACCCAGAATAAAGAATAAACATGAAACATACTAACATATGATAAAGGAAAAAGGGGGAGAATGGAAAAGGTAGTTTACTGGTTTTCCAACTCATGTGGACAACAGTTAAACTCCAGCCAGGGTTATCTTGGAGCCATTTTACATTTTAATTAAATACAACAATGACATCATCTTAAGGAATACTTTTACTCATTTCAGATGTTTCAGAAGTTGGAATCTTCCATTTGTGTGTTCGCCAGATGTTTCAGAAATGTAAACTCTCATCCCAAATGTTTTAAAAGCTGGAAGCTCCCATCTGTTTGCTATTAGGTATTTTAGAAGCTGGAAGTTTCAATCCCTTTGTTTTTAAGATGTTTTAGAAGCTGGAAGCTCCCATCTATAGGTTCTCTGAATGTTTTAGAAGCTCGAAGCTCCCATATTTTTGCTCTCCAAATGTTTTATAAGTTGTACGCTACAATTTTTGTGTTCTCCAGGTGTTTCAGAAGCTGCAGGCCAGTTCATCCTTGCAGCTAATTGAAGCGAGGTTTGATTACTTCGTGAAAAAGGTGCTGCCTCAGTACAAGGACTCCATCATGAGCCATGTGCTCGTGTTCATCCCATCCTACTTTGATTACGTCAGGATTCGGAACTACTTCAAGAGAGAGGACATGAGCTTTGTTCAGATCTGTGAATATTCCAAGGTGATTTTCCCTAGCTATGGTCTGTGCTAAAACCTGAAGCAATGGCTGAGCAATGTAAGATGTTAGACTATGATTGTAACTGGCTGCCTTTGATGACAAGACTGGGGCTGGAATACTGGTCAGGTGCACTAAGAGTGGGTTAAAAGGGATCGGTGTATTCTCAAATTTGTGATCCCTGTGGATAGCTTCATTGGGCAGTATTATGAGTAGCTCATAAAAGGAATATTCCTGATAATATTTCCTATGATAACTAAGCTCAAAAACATTAAGAACTATTCATACCTATGTTAAATCTTCAACCCAATCTCATAATTTAATAATTTCTGCAGGAGAAGCGGGAATGTAATGGTTATACAGGGCGCTGAGACCAACATAAAAGGATAACAAGGTACTGGGAGACTGGGAGAATAATGGAACTATAGTTTCGATTTTTAAGAAAAGATTCAGTAAGAGGTGTACAAACTACAAGTGAATAATGCTGATGTGCCACTTTGCAAAAATCCACGAGAAGATACTGCAAAATAAAATAATTAAAAATAAAATGGAAGGAAGGTGGAGAGAGAGAAAGCCATTAACAATAGACTTGATATTTGCTAGACGGCTGATGTAAAGAAGGTATGAATTTGGGAAGGACTGGTAATGGTATTTATGAATGTGGAGAAGGCATATGACAATGTGGATATAAATAAAGTCTGTTAGCAATGGAAGCGGCTGGAATATAAAGAGGAGTTATAACTGTTAGTATATCAATTTAATATTAATATTAATTAAGCTTTAGCCACATTTTTTGTGCCAACATTAGAAGTTCTATTTGTCACCATGACATATTTATTATTTTATGTTGTGTATTCTTTTAGTTGAGTTCGTAGTAATTTTAATTAATAAAGTTTCTCATTCCGGTTAAGTTGTGATGTTTGTTCAGCATTCCACAAACCCGCGGTAGCACGTTTTAAAGTTATGGGCCAGTACTGTTTTAACTGAACAAACTATTATTGATGATCATCAGGAATTGCACTAAATTATTATTATTATTATTATTATTAGCACCGTGTCTTACTACCCGTTCGGGTTATACACACTTACGCTAATGTGTAATGGTANCGTTGAATGTTATTATTATTATTATTATTAGAACCACGTCTTACTACCCGATCGGGCTATACGAACTTACGCTAATGTGTAATGGTAGGGTGACTGTGAGATGAAATGGAGGACCTACAGTTTAACGTGGAATCCGAACCACGGTGGAGGCCTGGCATTCCCCACATTCACAAGATGTCTTGTCAGAGGTGAAGGAAGGGTTTGGTAATCAGATAAATCTTTGCCGCGACCGAGGATTGAACCCCGGCCGCCAGCACAAAAGTCTGACACCTTACCCCTAGACCGCCAGGTCACCAATTGCACTAAACTTTAATCTATAGATGACTTATCCTAGAAGAAGTTATATTAGTCACCATTACTGACAAAGAAAAGTATTGCTTTCAATTATTTGGGGGTTCAAACTTCAACAACTGGAAGCTTAGAACTGAAACGATGTTTGATGATAATAGTCTGAAGTGATTACCGAACGAAAGTATTATTCAATGAAGCTGGTAGTTCTGAAAACATTATTATGAAAACAAATGGACTGGCTTAATGTAAGAAAAAAGATTGAAAATGCAAGTCCCAAATAATCCGGAAACTTTCAGACAAAGTTCTTGATTGTGCCCAAGGATAATGTATCTGCTTTGAAATCTGGTTCTCCCTTTTGAACACCCATGCAAGAAAAGGTGTAGTTAGCCATTAACTCCTATATAAAAGTATTTTATTGATGAAGTTAGAATTCTCAAGTGATTGGGTCTACTTATTGTCATCCTTTGATTAGTATTCATCTTCTCCCAGGTCCTTCAAACATCAAGGTCACAAAATCAGGTGAAAATTGATGAACAACAGAAGTTGGGGACTTCTCTGCGTCTTTTGAGTTGGAAGGAAAAATCAATGTGACCAAGCTGGGAAGTATTCCTTCCTGGTCTACAGTACAACCTCTTAACAATGAGATGACTAAATTAAAAGGTTAAAAATACCTCTGCCAATACTGTTGATGTAGAATGCATGAATAAATGCATAGACAATTGTTGCATATTTGTAGTACTAGTTTGAAGAACCTGTGTGAAATTATTGTTGGCATATACATTGTATGTAAAAAAAACTTATTTGGAATCTCCAGGTGATATGAGCATTGTAACCAAAGTAAAATGACAAAATTGCCTAATGTAAAAACTCGCTTAAGGGCTAAGTGACCCTTGCATCTTGTCCACAGTGATGTCATGGGTTTGATCAGCCCAACATCATATGATAGCAAGAGAAGTGTACCTAGCCTATTTGATGATTATAGTCACTTTACCTGTATCTATATGATTAAGGGAAAGTCAGAGGTATTCTAGTGCTTAAGAAGCATGAAGCTCTAATAACTGTTCATTTTAATGAAAAATTAATCCACTTCTGGAATGACAGATGGTGAATACTTATCTTTAGAGATAAGGAAACCCTTTGTATCCAAGTTTTTATGTACAGTTTGAATATATTATCAGATACATTCTCACAAGACAGAGTAAGTGAACTCACGAATATAGCTTATGGAGTGTGTACAGTGCATGTAACTAAGCACAAATGTTTCAAAAGATCTCTGGTTAGAAGTTGTAATGACAGCAGTACATAGTGTTAATGGAAATCCAACAGTAGCCCTGGATGGCAAAACCCCTCCAAACCCCTGCTGAGGTTTGATACGCTGAACATCCAAATTTGTCCATATTATGTGTGGCTGTATTGGGCATGTGTTCATCTAAGAGCTACTTCTAAGGAAACTTGACAGTCATACCCAGAAACTCATTGTGGTCGACTTTTGGCCCAATGATTACTGGATGTGGAACCCTTAGACGAGAAAGTGTTTCAGTGTGGGATGTGCTTTTTGATTATAATGTGACTTTGAGTGGAGCAAACATGACCATACAACCATCAAGAGAAAGCCTACCTTCAGGTGAAGTAAGACATGAAGGGTTGGATGAAGAAACTTTTCCACTATCGAATGAACGTGAACTCTGTTGTAGCTGTTAAGCTAATCTGTTTGTAAAATTATGTAGTGTTAGCTATGAATGTGGAAAGCTAACACTATGATTTGCCCAAAGATTTTAATAATGTTAATAATGGAAAGAACTGGTAACCAACTGCAGAGTAAAAAATAAGTTATCTTTAGAAAAACCATACCTTAGTCTTTCTGTCGATTATTTCAACAGCTTTCAAAGCTGCGCAAATAAAACTGGGGAGTTACTGAAGCATGTTCCTTGCTATCTACAGGAAACTTTACACCTAGCTATGCACTTTGCTAAAGAAGACACACCCCTAATTGCATTTATTGATGCAGATTGGGCTAACGATTTCAGTCACAAGTCAATATCTGGATTTCTTCTGAAAGTATATGATTCACCTATTTTATGTACAACTAGAAAGCAGTCTACTACTGGAGCTGGGAATTAACCCCGAAGTGTCCACCATATACGAGGACAACCAACCTGCCATTAAGTGTATTGAGAAGTGGTAACACAGTACATTGAAAAATATGGATGTGAAGTATAGTTTTGTAGGGAAGTCAGTGTATGATATAGTTGTTAAAATTAAATATGTCCAGAGGGAGTTCCAAATTGTGGTCATAATCATCATCAACTGTTTACAGTCTGTGGCTGACTCACTTTAGTAAAATGCCTCCATTTTCTTCTTTCTTTACACCATTATTATCCTCTCACTGGCATACTTGCTGTTATCTGCTCTGCCAACCTCTTGATCTACTTTGTGGTCTTTTTCCTACATACTTAATCTCCATCACTCTTTTTGGTATTCTCTTCTTTCCCATCCTCATTACATTATCAAACCATCAAAGTCCCCTACTATTTAATGTTGTCCCTGCACTCCCACTCTTTCCTGGATAATTCTATTCCTCATCCTGTTTCTCCTAGTGACAGCTAACATGCTCTTAAAAAAAACTTCATTCCCATGGCCTCCACATTTTGTCCCTGCACTCCCACTCTTTCCTGGATAATTCTATTCCTCATCCTGTTTCTCCTAGTGACAGCTTACATGCTCTTAAAAAAAACTTCATTCCCATGGCCTCCACATTCCTGGTTTCTCTTACATTCAATGTCCATATTTTTTATGCATGTGTGATTATGGGTAAAAAGTGCATCCAACTTTATAGCTTTACTAGGCCTTTTCTTCTTCGTTGTCATTACCATCACTTAACACTCATGGTTTTCATTCCGTCCTTGATACTTTAATCATGACTATTTCCATTACTATTTCAAACGGTATTGGTGAGAAAGCACTCTTCTGCTTCACTTAATTTTTTTATTTGGAACCACTGTGTCCACCCCTTCTCCATCTTAACACAACTTGTATTATCCTTATAAACACTCTTTACTCTCAATACAGCTCCTCTTTCCACTTTAGTCTTCTCCATCGCTTTCCAGACTTTATTTCTATCCACACTATCATATGCCTTCTCCACATCCAAAAATACCATTACCAAGTCCTTCCAAAATTCATACTTAAGGTTTATCAGTTGTCGTATAGTGCAGATTAAGCCTATTGTAGACCTCTTTTCCATAAATCTGTACTGTTCCTCCTCCACCTTCCTTTAATTTTGACCTTTTCTCCCCATTACAACTGTATCTAAGTGATTTTATGGCATTCTCTTTCCTTCTTATACCAACTGTTTGCCACTTTCATACAATTTCTTACACATAATTCCAGCATTCTTCTACTTACTTCATTTCTCTCTTTCCATCAGTTGTTTCCTAATATTTCCTCAACTTCTACTCTCTATTTTACCTTATACCTTTTTAATTCTCCCTTTTCTTCTGCTGGGCACTAATGATGCATACACATATACCACTTCTAACTTTTTTTCTCTATCCATTATTGCTATCTTTATTATCCGGAAATTCATCTCTTTCACCTCTGCCTTCATCCGTTCTCTCCCTAAAAAGCTCACTCTATGTTTCATTCCTTCATTGTTTCCCATCCAATACAAAATGTATCCCTTCTTTAATTTCATCATGCCACTCCTCCTCTCCACTTGGTCTCGCTCACTCTCAGGACATCCAATCTCCTCCTCCATCATTTACACAATTTCCTTCACTATTCCATTCACTGTACCAATATTCAAAGTTTCCCTTTATTGCTTACTGTCACCCCTGTTTTCAATCCAGTATTGTACATTATTTACTCGAGTATTTGGGTTTTTCGGCCACTGGCTTACTAAGTCTGTTGTGGCCTACATTTGGGTAGCAGGGCTGCTACCTATAGGCCCTCAGGTAAACTTGTTTTGGTGGAAACCTTCCCTAACTGAAGCCACGTGTACTAATGATGACTTAGCTCATCATCACCAACCTTCACACTCCCTGCCCACCAATCTGAAGGTGAACTGGCCAGGCATTAACATTTTAACCAAAAGTTTAAATGCTACTAGATCCAAACAATAATGTGAATGGCTAGGATTGAATGCGTCATAAAATTCCCTATGTTAACTTACTTCATGATGCTTGAAATCAAAGCGTTGTATTCCAAAGCATGTTAAATTGAGGCGAGATGTTAGTATAACGATTAAACATCAATATATATAAAGGCACATTTTCTGTGCTTATGTTGGTAATCTTGTTTGTCACAATGACGGATGTGTTCTTCTCTGTTATCCTTTTTGTTGAGTTAGTAAAGTGTTTTGTTCCAGGTAAGTTGTGATGCTCGTTCAGCATTCCATAAAATTGTGGTAGCATGTTTTCAGTAATGAGAGTAAAGAGTATGTATGAGTAAAACATGAATTGTACTGAGATGAAGAAGGGATGGGCGGAGTAATTTTAAATAAAAAATTGAGTTATGCAGGGGAGTTATCTTTCTCACCACTACTTTTTGTAATGGTCATGAATAAAGTGGGAAGGAAACTCAAGAGGAGAAAGAATGAAGGCCATGATGTTATGCAGGGAGAAGCAAGAGGAAGTACAGGGAAAGGAATCAGAAAGTGAAAGAGTGTGGAATTAAATTTAGCATGGCAAAGTGTGAATTTATGGTATTGACAAGAAAGAGGATAAGGACTAGTAAAGCTATAAAGTTGTGTGGAGTAGATTGTATAACAGTACAGTGTGTAAAATATATTGAAAGCATTGTTGAAGTGAAGGCTAATAAGAAGAGGGCAGAGGTGAAATTGTTCTTAAGGTGTGTAAGATACCTGCCATGGAGAAGAGAATTGCCCTGGAAGTGAAAGTAAGTGCTGTATATGGTCTACTTTGGTAGCTATAGTCATATAAGTAGCAGACACATGTTCATTGAATGTAATAGAGACTAAGACAGTGGAGGCTATTGGAATTAAGTTTGTGAGAAGCATGTCATGAGCAGAAAACAGAATTAGGACTGAAGTTGTCTAGGCAAGAAGAGGGTACAAGGAGTAAATGAGATAGTAGAAGAATCAAGGCTGGGATGGTATGGACATGTAATGAGGATGGAAAATCAAAGGAACCCAAGGAGAATGGTGAAGATGAAGAAAAAGTAACCAATAAATAGATGGGAGGAGCAGATAACAGCAAATATATGAGTGAAAGGAGAAGAATGGAAGTATTTAGAGGAGGAAGGGTGATGACGATGGTGATGATAGTATTATTATTAGTTTTAATAAACTACATTATGGATACAAAATTCACTTCTTTTTAATCCAAATCTTTATTTTATCTACAAATCTAAAATATGAATACTAGAAAACATGATAAACTTGAAGGTTAACTTGATAATATTAATTTTTATGTTTCTAAAGAAACGAGATATAGTAATTAAATGTTAACATTATGTGTTACTTAATAATGCGTTCATTATATTTATAAATAATTAATGCTTTAAGGTGCTGGTGATCTTATCCTTTGATTCATTCATTAATTTAAAAAAACACTAATTTCATTAAAAAATACACAAAAAAGAACACCCTACCTAAGAATTTTCAAAATTTATTTGAGACCATAAGTCTCTTCCTCCAGGAATATTCCATTAAGAATAATCCCACACTCAATCCACATTCATAGCACACACAAAAAAGTTGCTTATTATGAGTTTATCCATGAATGAACACAAATTATTAAGAAGATTAAAGAACTAAAAATATGGGCTGTTCGTCTTAAAGTATCAAAATGAAAATACTTATTTGGTTAATTCATTGTCCAGGAGAACAAGATAGCCCGAGCCAGGGACATGTTCTTTCATGATGAGGCCCACTTCCTGTTGTACAGTGAGAGGTTCCATTTCTTCAACCGCCTGCGGATCAAAGGGATTCGCCATATCCTGTTTTATCAGCCGCCAACATTCCCCCACTTCTACAGTGAGATGTGCAACTTAATGCAGGTAATTATTTTTTACATGAATGGGAACTTTAATCTACCAGTATTCAAGAAACTTAGGTTGGAAAGAATAAAAAAAAAGTTGAATCCTTGAATCCAAAATTGAAAACAGTGTATTATGCAATCAGTAGAGTTGATTAAATATACCTGTGCAATTAAGAAAACAAGATAGATTATTTTTATTTAGCTTTAAAATAATGAATTTACCAGAGCTAGATTTTATTAACTCACTCGAAACTTATATCAAATTGTTCAGCATGGTGTAATTAATAACTTGAAGAGTTTGTTTGCTGTCTCTCATAAACATTGCACAGTAGCTAATACGCATAAATATCTGAAATTTTAAATTTAGTAGCCCATGTATACAAACATGTGCATTTTGAAAGTGAAATTTTAAATTTTTGATTCTTTTTTTTTAACTTACTAAAACTGGGCCAGAAAAACTAAAACAAAGAGATTTTTTTTTCCTTGAAGAAAAGAAAAGTATTACCTGAGGGTAACCATGTAATTAATTGCACAGTTACCCCGGCATACTTTAGCCAGTAGTGTAATAAATATTAAAAATAAACAGAAAAATTAATATTTCATGACCCGCTTTGATGGCTGCATGATATAAGGTGTCACTCTTGCAATAGACTATATTGCCACTGATGGGGAGGTTGGGGTTTCAATCCTGGTCATGTGTACTCAGGCTGGCTTTTACTAAATGGTTTTCCACATTTACTTCAACACAAAAGTGGATGCATTTCTTCTACAATATTTAACCTTCCTCATTGCTAATATTTAAGCATAATCACTACATATAATAGTACAGGGTGTTTCACTCGCTCTTGGCTCAGCCCTTGAGTGCTTCTTATACACAAATTATGTCCATGAGTTTGAAAGTTATCGCCAAGCGTGAGAGAAAAACACTGTATAATTTTAACAGGTTATAAGACATTATGCTAAAATTCATGCATATGGACAGTTCCACATGATTAACTAGCTAAATATAATTTGGAAATACTCTTTGCAAAAAATGTCTCCTATCCATATCTTTTGATAAAAAAAATCAGCTGTGGGCAAGTGCTAAATCGCACGCCACTTGCTTTTTTGTTTGGATTCCCACAGTTACTGTTTGTTTCTTGACACAGTTTTACCTAGGCTTCTGGAGAACAACATTTCTTGTGCAATAGAGGTTGTAGTATCAGTGTGATGGTGCCCCTGTACACTATGGGACACAGTTGCGATGACTACTTAATAAAGTCCACCTTAACCAGCGGATTGGGTGCAATGAGTGGGTGGAATGGCCACTAAGCTCACTAGATCAAACACCACTCGATTTTTTTCTTGTGGTGCCAGCTCAAAGCACTGGTGTACCCATCGTAGTCACCTGAGGATATTGTGGCACAAATCCAAATGACCATTACGACAGTTGACGTCGACATGCTTCGCCATGTGGACAGCAAATTCATACGCCATTTATAGTGTTACCTGGTAGTGCTAGCGTTATACTACCAAGCAACTAACTGGTACAAATAATGAGTGCAGACTCAAATAAGTATATGCATATTTATTGAAAAGAAAAAAAAAAACTCAGTAGTGGTTTGAAATCTGAAAGGATTTTACAACAAGCAAGAATATTTCTTAATGGATGTACAGCCCCACAATATATACATGCGAGTGAAAATACAAAAACAAAGAACAATGAAATATATTAATGTCAAAGTTAAAGAGCACGGAAATTCTAATAATAAGAAATACAGTGAAACCTGCCTTAAACAGACCAATTTTGTCAATCGCCTGGTCAATCAATTAATAAAAGATTGAAAGAAGGAAAATGAATGAGAGGACTTACAGACTTTTTTCAAATCAACACTAAAAAATCGAAATATTGAAGCTGTCTGACTAGTGAATATTTTCATTCCTGCTTATGACAGAGTAATTAATAACTCTCATTCGGCAAATTATCCTAAGATTGTGAGGTGTCATGCATCAACTTCAAAGTCAAGTGTTTATAGAGAAAATACTTTTTTCAGGGAAATTACATATATTAGGTCATTTTATGAAAAAATAAATTTCAGTGTAGGAAAGGACTAAAAGTTTTTATATGCAATATAATTTTATTATTAAAACACACAAAATTGATTTACTAATTTTTACCCATGAAACAAACCATATAAGCCTATGGTTTCGTAGTAGATCATAAAGGATTTTACTTCTTTGGAGTAGATCAATAGATTAAAAAGTTTGGCCACTTCTGCCATAGAGTAAGTAGATATCGCCCTATTATTTCGTTTCACAAATCTTACAAGTATTTAGTAAATGTTTATCTTAAGATAAAAAGGAGGGAAAGTCTGCGCTGCACCACACCATTTATTTTTTCCTTTAATTTTTTTTTGCAAGATTACAGAATTTAAATGTACTATTTATACGTTTAACTGCAACAAAATCAGAATTGTTGTCCCTTTTCCTGACTTAAAAAATATTTTTTACATCTACCACTATATTTAACTTTATTGAAACTATCAAATTTTTTTATTGGAATGAATGCAAAGGCTAAAATTAAGCTAAAACTATGAATCTGAAAAATAAATATAAGCCTACAGAGGAAAATAACTTTAAAATATTTTCCCGTTCCCGTGGGAAACTGTTATTTCCCACCCGAAAATTTCCTGAAGTCAAAATATCATTCATGCACAGAACTAACACATTTATTTATTTATCTATATTTTTTTATTTCACCAAACCTTTATCAAGAAACTTGTTTCATACACAATGCTAATTTCCTAACTCAAGTAGCTTTATCTTCTATTATTTAGTTTTCATTATTTTTTCTTGTACTTCAAATCCTTGCTAGTTATATTGTCATTAATAATAAATGTCATGCTAAAAATTGCAGCATAAAAAATAAATTATTTTTGCAGGAAGCGAACCAGTCTCGCCACTCTGGAGCTGACAGCAACATGACAGTGACTGTGCTATACTCAAAGTATGATGTACAGCAGTTGGCAGCTGTAGTGGGAACGGAGAGGGCATCTCGCATGGTCACATCTGAGAGGAATGTGCACATGTTCATGACAGGGGATTAAAGTTGGAGCCTTATTTGTTAGTGAAAACCTTTTTTTAATATCTCTTGAGCACACTGGCATAATACCATGGTTAGCAGACTAGTATACTTGGGAAATATGTCTGTAAAATCAAATGAAATATTTTATGAATAAATTAATTATCTTTTAATGTTCGAAATCTGAAAATCGTTGGTGAAACTTCTGGTTGTTCCAATCCTTCTCCTGTATCTTTTTTCATATCTATTTTAACATAATGTGTATTAAAAAGTGTAAAGAAGTTTTCCTTCAAAGAGTTATATATTTACTAGTTAGTACTGGGGAGTGACATGACATTTTTACTTAATAAAATTCTCGAGTGGGAAATTATGATTTCCTGCGGAAACAAGATGAGGAAAAAAATGTAAAAGCAATTTTCCACTCTAGGCTTATATTTATTTTTCAGATTTATAATTTTAGTTTAAACTTAGCATTTCCAATTTGATTCCAATAAAAAATTAAAACATTTTTATAATTTTATTAAGTTAAAAATAGTGGTGGAAGTCAAATTTTTTTTTGAAAAGTCAAGAAAAAGGACAAACCCTTTGATTTTGTTGCAGTTATAGGTATGAACAATAAAATTAAATTTTGTAATATTGTAAAAATTGTTTACAGGGGGGAGAAAATGAACACTCAAAATTTGTATGGTAATTTATTTTTAAATTGTAATTTTTCTAAATAAAAACTAAATAATATTTTGTTTAACAAGTGTTGAGTAAGGTTTTTTTATGTAATGTAAATTAAAAACCCTAGGCCTAATGAAACTCCTATAATTTTATATTTGTAATCAACATTTTTTATGAATGTAAATAAACTCTAAAAATAGATTTCAAGATTAACTAAGAAGGTTTGTAAATAAAAAATTCATGGCTTGAATTTGAATAATTACTTAAACAGTAAAATATCAAATTATTCAAACTATTCTGAATGGATAAAAGTGAACCAGTTTATCCATAAGAATAACAAAAACATTTCTCAATTGAGCCAATGTGCCTGCTATAGCTACTAAAGCTCTCATAAAAAGCACTGTTGGACTCATAACATTATTTTATCCCACTATTAATATATCATGTAAATGATAGAAAAGCAAATGGATGCCATTCCTAATTATAATATGAATATACTATAAATACTAACTTTGCTATATTATAATAATTTCAGCCAACTGGTCAGTTCAAATTCTGGCAGCGTGCTCTGCGTTTGGTTTAAAGTATTTATCCATAGAACTAGCAATATTATATAATTACTTAAATATGAAAAGTAGTATACATCATTTTCTCCCGCCAAAATATTGTTTACACAAAGTGTAACTTATAGCTTAAAGTAAACAAAATGCTAACCTGCCAACAAATTGCATTATTATGACTTCACGTTATCTATTCCTCTATTCTTTCTTCCTCCTTTACTATAAGGCCCTCATTTTGCTTGTTTCTTTATATCCTTGACTTTATTTTCCTTATCCCTCTTCATTATGGCATCCTTCACTCTGCCATTCCACCATTGTGTCTTCGCTTCCTTCACTCTTTCACCACATTTTGTTGCACTCTTGACTAGTCTAGTTTTAAAGTTATTCCACTCTAAATTTTCATCTTGTATTTTAGTGATTGGTAACATATTTTTAATTATATCCTGTAAATCGTGCTTTACATCCATATCCTTAAGCTTTGTCCTTTATCTTTGGCCTTTTCCTATCTTCTACTAGTACAGTTTTAATACTATTTAGGTCTGCTACTAACAGCTTATGATCATTGCCCAGGACTTTTAACATCCCACAATCTCTCCCCATATCCTACATAAGTTAATATTTACAGTAAACTCCCTACTATCTGTTTGCGGATTATCTACTTTGTGGCTTAACTGTGGCATAACCAACAGCAGGGGATACGTTTTTGAAAAATGTCGCAGATGGAGAATACAAGGGTACAGATTGTTGTACTCCGTAAATTCCTAGGGAAGAGATGATGGCCAGAGAGACAAAATATTTATGCAAAAGGGGAGGAGGCCTTCCAGGGTTATACCTGCTTATATTATCAGGAAATTGTTTGTTAGTTTGTTTGGTTTTTATTTTTTGTGACACTTAATTCGACATTTAACATGTATAAAACATTGAGTATAAAAGATACAAAGAGACGATCACCAGCCCCGAAGGGGCTCTCGAAAGTCAAACGATACAGGACTAATATAAAAACACTAAAAAAGAAAATCATATGTCGCCCTGGCGGGCTGATTCAAAGTTGGCCATAGGTTTACGGACGGGAAAAATTAAACAAAACCCGCCCTGTCACCGGTAATTGGTCAACACGGACCTAGAATATATATTTATACATAGAGAAGGAACGACAGGGTAGAAAACATTGAAGGATGATAGGTGACCGGACGCAGATAAGGCATGTAGGAAGTGAAACGGAAAATAATTATGATAAAAAGAGAGCGAGCCGGCCTCGATCGACGGAGCCGCTGGGGTCGGAAGATAATGGGAGTGGTGCACCACCAGGGCTACGCAGATATAATTTTCTACTCCAGTATCACCTAGGTAAGTGTGCTGGCTATCCCTCCTAATTTAAACCATGATTTAGCCTAGTGCTCTATACTACATAACCTCAATTTATTTTTAATCATATATTATATAATCTTCTCTTTGAACTCTATCTCACATTGTAAATTTTTGCCTTTAAATTTATTGTTGTTGTAAGTCTAAAAGTAACTTAGGATGTTTAGTATCATAGGTATTTCTGAAATGTTAGGGATATACTGTTATTGCAGTCGATAAAGATGATAGAGAAATTAATTAGTTTCTCTTCATAAATACCCCCACTCCCCGGATTGATGAATGGGAATTATTTTGTTTATGATCAACTATAGTTCAAAGAGTGAGTATTGGTGTGAGCAAAGCTTTACTAAGTTTATCTTAAAGGATGTTTAATAATTACGATAATATTAGAAGTTTATACTTTCAATAACTTTGTATATGATCAACTATATTCCATTCACGTGTAGGAATTACTCTTTGAAAGGTCTTTTTTCCTACCAATATCCTACTATATAGTAGATTTATGGTAGGGAAAAAGACCTTTCTGAAGTCAATTCCTACTGTGAATGGACTATATAGATCTTGGAATATTGCTATGAGCAAAACTTTACTAGTTTAATTATTAAAGTATGTTTTATAATCAAGGTTATGTTAGAAGTATACACTTTCAAGACAGGCTTATTATAATTCTTGTAAAGTTATCTTATGAAAGGCTTAGTTCATAGATGTATGTGATAGGTTGTATTCATTCTAGCTTATAATACTCGTATTGTTTCCTACAATTTGCTATGTTTATTATGGGATTGATAATGTTATCCAATGATATAAATATATCCTATTTAGATAAACGCAATTCAATTGCTTACTATATTGTTTTGAATTGTTAAGAACTTATATGACTATTGGGCATGGGGCATGAGACATAACTTCATAACATTGTGTTGTAATTACTTGTGAAAAATATCCCATTCTCTTAAAATAAATAGGCCTTAAGGCCATTATTGATATGTTATTCGTTTGCACACAATTTTGGCTTAACCCTATCCCCCTTAATGTCTATTGCCAAATTAGCTGCTTTACTATTTGTTCAGATAGCTAGGTCAAAATACTTTGGCTGGACTTTTGTGTGTAGGCCAAATTAAGATCTCTGGTGATCTGCCTTTATTTGTCGTCGTGCAACCATTTCACTATAGCTGGTTTCTTGGGCATGCCTGGCGTACTTGTTCAAGTTACCTAAGAGTGTAGTGAGGTTGACTTGTGGGCAAATGGAAAGGAATGTGTTGCAACCCCCTAGCCATTGGGCAAAGTCATTAGAACCTCCCTAGCTTGCCTTGTGGTTTTCAAGCAGTAGGCCCTGGGTTTCTTATTGTGTTAAGTAGAGACTTTTGAAAGAAGAATTACTTAAAACAGTATTCTTGGAATATGAACCAATATTAGTTTTATTTATTTACAATTTAAACATTAGTATTTACAGAATTAGCACAAGCAACATTGAATTACAAAAAAAAAAAGTATCACATGGGTATGTGGCGCAGGACTAGTATACCCAGATAATACACCACTGCTACCTAATGGAATCCTGTGGCATTTCCTCCACTGCGGGACCATCACCCTCCTAAAGGGGCTCATCTTCCAGAAGCTGTTGGCACCCTCAGGGTGTCAGGTTATTTCCTTCCACCAAACACAGGATGTTGAGTCTTTGGCTGTACTGTCTACTTAATCATCATGGCCGGTTGGCCTGGCCAAACTATGTGCTATATAAAATAAAACTATGATTAAATGTTAGCTTAATGTAATATAAGGGAGCTTCCTAAATGGTAGTTAATGATCTGGAGTCCAGTTAAGTTTTCCCAGCAATTGTGTAACGAGTTACAAGTTAATGTTATATCAAATGGGCTGACACTCACCACCAACCCTGATGAACTCCAACACAAGAGCACGAGCTCTAACCTCCACTCTCCAACTGGCACAACTGACTGAGCGGAGCTTTTGACCAACTGACTGCTCGGGACTCTATCCGCGGCCGGCCGGAAACAAATAAGGTTCCACGCGGCCAGACCAAGTTATGACTTCCGCCGCTAGGACAATCTGGAATATTCTAGCTGCTATCAGGCCCATCCTTAGCTGTCATGTTTGTTCTATCGTCTTACCCCCTCCCTTTGGATACAATGATGTATATATAGTGGAACGTGGGTTTTGAATAGTCACTTATTATAACACTGACTGAGCTTGGTGAGGACGGTGACTAGAGGCTGTGATTTAATATTCAAAATTCATTTTCAGCGTAATGGGGGACATCTTGTCTAAATTATTGTTTGGGACTTATAAATATTTAAACTTAGAATTATGAAATGTTTCGAGCAGGTCAATGCGCATGCGCTTGTTTTCTCTCTCCTCATACGAGGTTTAATTTATTCTAATTGTATTATTTCATTTTATATGCATAAAATATATTTAATGTCGTGTATATATTTTCGGCCACGCTTTGGCGAACTCTGCGTCTCGGGCTTACCACCCGTCCTTTCTTATTTGCGTATTGAGTGTATATGGGATTATTGAGTTATCTATTTTACTGAGAGCACAGGGCACTTGGGTGTTAAGAGTTAAGGCTTGGCGTACCGTATTATTCTATCTATTATTTTGGTTCAACGTTACGTTGATTTCTTTAGATCTAAAGGCGCATCTTAGTTTCTCTTATTATTGCCTAAATGTAGATGTGTGTAAGGAGCACGATGTAGTATTGTTGTTGGCACTTAATGCTATAACTGAAGGAACCATAGACTTCCATGGTGGCGATTAATATTACTGTTGTACTGACAACCAGATTATAGCTATGTTTCTTTTCCTATTTTCAGATAGTTGTTTAAAGCTGTGAGGATAAGCGTTTCACGCTATTTTGTTCTAATTATGTATTTACCTTCTATCTTGTCCTAAATAAAACAAACAAACTTTGTTATTGACTGTTAAATTTCTTGGTTGATTTTCCCACCACTCTTCCAAAAATGTTAGTTAATTGTTACAAGAGGTTTACAATTGTGTTTGGCTGAATACTAAAATAAAATACAGAAAATGATAAGATTAAAAATCAAAATTTGGAAAATAAATAATTTTCAATCGAATCTGCCTCAGTTGTCAATTCTGTAATTTATTTTGGAAACAGGTGAAGTGACACAGTTAATGCAAATCAAAGTTTTTCAAGTGTAACACAATTTCATTAATTTTTGTTAATATCTTCACTTGCTATCCACTTCGATGGTCTCCTGGTCTAAGGCATCACTCACAATATACATGATTGTCAATGACTGGTAAATTAAAATTTGATCCAAGTAAGATGTCTTGAGGGTGGTTTTTCCAATATGGTTTTCCACGCTTTCCACACAACTGTGGGTATACATCCTATAAAATTCACCTTCCTCACCTGACACATAAGAGTAATTAACTAGTACTTACGCTTATAACCTGAATGGATAATACACGGTGCTGAAAAAATCTACTCTTGCTTTAAAGCTAAATTTGTTTGTACATTACTCAATTTAGTATTTTATACTGTAATGTTACCAAAGTAAAATTTGTTTTGAAAATGTTTTTTATTTTTTATTTTATACTTATTTTACAATAATAATGCTAGACTACATTATAACACATTGTACACTGCTTCCACTAGACGAGGTAATGGCTACCTTTTGAAGAAAATCTATTGTTGCTGCTCAATCCCTCAACTAGATTTCGTTCTGTCAGAACTATTTAACAAAAGTATGAGAGATCTCAAGAACCCTGAAAAAAAAATTAAAACCCAAATCGAAGACTTAATTCAGCTCTGATTGAATACAAGGAACATGTAATTAAACAATTGGATGTTAATATATTAAAAATAATCTAGTTATAACCTTGACGTCAAACTATTCAAGTACCTGTAAATGTGTTTTGGGTGGTTTGCTTATATTTTCACTTCACTTTTTTTTAAATAATTTTAACCTGAATATTTAAAAATATTTATAAAGGCATATGATCAACTATCAGTAATAATCACACATAATGAAATTCTGGTTAATATGTTATATTTACATAAACAACAATTAATAATACACAGTTTACAATCAAAGATACAAATATTTTCATTTTATGTTTAAAAAAATATCAATACCACATCAATCTATTTATGTTGAGAAATAATTAGAAATTTTAGTCTGTTTAGTCCAATCTTTTAAGTCTTTGTGAAAAATAAATATTGGACAATTGATACTAGCACTGTCACTATTATTTTTAGATTACCTCAAATGCTGGGATTAAATATTGAACTACATGATTCTAATCTATTAATAGATTTATTGGGACAGTCATGTTTGCCTACCTTACTCTACTTGAACTATCTTCTTATATATTTATCTCCATAAATCAAACTCAAGAAAAGGTCAAAGATTTGAAAAAGGTTGTTTTTTTAATCAGAGGTTGTGGCTGAGTTCCTTACTCAATGGTGTTTAATCATTTTCTGAATCTTAGACAGGATATTTTGTGATTTATAACGTTTACTTTCTAGCTTAATATATTATAAATCCAATTATCAAATGAGGGTTAAAGGGGCACTGCCAAATAATGATCATAGAGGAGTAAAGAAGGGATATAAAAGGTTTAAAGGGTTCTTGGAAGAACAAGTGGAAAGAAGAACTAGAAGGAAGTGCCAAAGTGGAAGGATTAGGTAAAGAAAATGGTAAATGCAAAGAAAAGAGCTTCTAGAGAATAGTTTTCAAAAATAACAGAAGAGCCAGAGGATTAGTACAGTAAGGGGGAGGGGGGAATGCAAAATAACCTTCCCTTCTTTAATAACTCGTCACGGTTGTTTCTTGTCACATCTTTAATATTGTCATTTAAAGAAATGTACCAAAAAATCAAATGTAAAAGGAATTGAGCAGTAACAATTGATTTTCTTAAAGAAGTAGCTATTATTAACCATATTATCCAATAGCTGCAGTGTAAAGTGTGAATTGTGAATTGTGTTCTTTTCATTGTAAAATCCATTTTGTGTTGTTCCCTTTTATTTGTTTTCATCAATATTTCCTCTACCTTCTTCTAAATATAGCAAAATGTACCTGAAAAACAAGCTTTCCTTAACTAGACCAAAAACACAAAAAATTGGCAACTATATTTAACTAAGTTGGAAAATACCTGGAAATAATTTCACTCACAATGATATCAAAAATACTAAAATGAGCCACAGACAATTATCTTACAAAACACCGTGTACAATGAATACTAGGCAGTAGTCCAATTTCACATTCAATTAAAATAAATGTGTAATTTTAGCATTTATTACTGGATACATTATACACAATTTACAATCCCCCATGCATGCTGTTTGAAGCTCCTAGTTTACCACTATTGCCTCTTTGGCAAGTAAACATTTTAGTAAAAATGTCTACAATAAAAACAAATCAAAGGCAAATGGACTATAATCTCAAATTTTACACTTAAAAACAAAACCAAGTTGTCAGACAAGATCACAAGTCCTCTCTTTGGGAGGTGGTGTTTGCTGAGCCAGCAACTTCCTCTGAATTTTGCCAGTCGATGTCTTTGGGATGAAGTCTACAAATTTCACCCCACCGCGAAGTCTCTTGTATGAGGATACCTCCACTGAAAACAATTACAAGTTTTATCATTGATTTGGTGCCATGAGCCATACAAAATAAGAAAGTAACACCAGATTATATGTCAACAGAAAAGTTAAACAAGTATATTCTACCCATCTTTAATAGAAATACACTAATATTAAGACAGAAGATACAGAACATGAACAAATAATCAACATTTATTTTATAATGGAAAGAGGAACACAGTCCATGTTAGATTACTTCCACTTGACCAAAAATGTGAGGACTGCTTCCTGATGTAAAGTGTTACCACCAAATTCCTTTAACTATATTTTACTCTTTTATAGCGCTTCAATAAAAAAATTTCCCAAAAATGGGGAGGGGAACGAACAAAAAAGATGGATGATAAAGAATTATAGGATCATATTGTAAAAGTATGGATTAGTATACAGTTTCAATTTCTTGATACTTTCTCAAGTAATGAAAAATGTTAACATCCAGATAATTTCTCAAATATATTCTAATACTACAGTGAAACCTCGAGATTGATTCATTGTTTTAAGAGCCTATATAAAATTAATAAAACGCTCAGATTTTCATATATGTATATATAGACCCCCTGCTTTGTGATAAATAAAAGGATTGGATTTCTTTAAATAAAAAGGTTTTTTTTCTGTTAAACATGGTAAAAAAAAGATTTAAGTGGTACGGTGCATTAAATATAAAAATTATGGCTAAATTTTTATATCCCACAAATTAAAAACATAAGGTTGAAAAAAAATTCTAACAATTTCCTAGGTAAAGTGTCTTTTTCATCTTCTGTAATTGGTCACAATATGGTTATAATATTATCTGGCTCAATCTTTTTACCAGTGTTCTTAGAGAACTTTAACAATACTATCCCAATAATAAATACAAACTACATTTTAATTAACAAAATTGACACTAATTGTCATTTAAAACTCAAGTAGTCAATTTCACAACAACAACAACAACAAAAATGTTTTCCTTTGCACATTTATTATGAATTAAAAAATGCCACATTATACTTTAAAATATCTATCAAAATATATCTAATGTTATTGATTGAAGACCAGTCTTACAAAATTTCAGTGTGTGCCAAATCAAAAACTTACACAAATGATATCATTTCCACTGTCAAGTCAACTTGGTATTACTTAATTTTTTTAAAAGTCATTAATCTACACCTTTCCTTTTAAAATTGAGCAATAAACTTTTGATAGTAATGAAGTTTGCTTGGTCTTTGATCGTGGTAAGCATACATGAACGCTCTCATGGACTAACACACAAAGTGCACACATAAGTTACTGGTTTTGCCTGTACTCTATGTTATGATTATCGGCAAAACAATCATGTTTATGAAAACATGATTTGATATGCGTGTGTGATTACAATTCAGAACAATTTGACAGTATGAGTTCTTAGGCTTACCTCATCCTTGCATGCTCTAGATTACCTAAGGTTGCAAGGTAGGACATCGAATAATTTCTATAAATGGGATCCATTCAGGAATCATTGAAATTAAATGATGTACGGAAGTTTCACTGTAGTCTGTTCTAGTTTGATTTTAGAGCACCATTTCACCTCAAGGTATGGTGATATAACATAACTATCAGATTTGAAAAAAATTATTCATAATCAGCTATTGACATAAGTACAGACGAACAGCCACATAGAATGGTAAAACCCACCCTTATGATTTGGGCACACATAAAGAGTCAATATCTATCATAATCTCAAGGTAAAATATTCATACTTTCTCTGTATCATGAAGTAAAACATCAACACTTGGGAATAAATGTACCATTAAGGAACTTGTGTATCTCCTCTTCTTTGACGCTTACACCCGGCTGCTTCACGATGTAAGCCAGTGGTAGCTCCCCGAACACCGGTTCAGGGATACCAACAACAGCAACATCCTTCACCGCAGGGTGAGTCAACAAGATTGACTCCAACTCACTTGGAGAAACCTAAACACAAAAATATGATTTTGATTTCCCCATTATAAATTATTTCACACAAAAGAAATATTCTTTTAGTCAAGAGTCGATACAGACCTGTAAATCAGGAATATTTAAAAATATTATTGAAAATTTTGTATTTGCTTGAAATAATTTTTGAAATGCATAACCCAGTGTGAGCTACAAATTTTAGGTCCAGTTCATATTGTAACATGCCATAAGGACGTAGCCCGTCCATACCAGTGTTATTTTAAGGATATTGGAGCACATTATCGGTTAAATATACAATAGTGAACATGCATATGAAACATCAAAGGTTGTGATTACTGAACAATACAAAACACATCCATTAAATTATTCAATAATTCAGTTGAATCTCAACAAATCATAATTAGCTATATATGTGAATTAATAAGGAAATTAAATCCATGAAAGATATTCAAATAAACATAAATCATTATCTTCATTATCATCATCATGAACTGTTATCAGCCTGTGGCAGGGTTCGTTTAGTAAAATACCTTCATCTCCGTCTGTTCTTTCATCATTCTTCCTTCTGCACTCTCTTCCACTCTCCTCTTACTTGCTGCTATCTGTTCCTTCCCTCTCTTCCTTAGAATCCTTTTCCCTTCCATCCTCATCTTTTCTTCCTCAAATATCTCATGTTCCTCCTGTACCCAACTCTTGACCTTACATATTCATTCCTAATCCTATCTCTTCTGGTAGCAGCTAGCATTATCCTCATAAACTTCATTCCCATGGCCTCCACTTGTTTCTCTTTTATCCAAAGTCCAAGTTTCCACTGCATACATAACTACGGGTATTAATTATGGTCTTTACAACACTTCCTTACACTTAAGGGGCACTTTTTTCCATAGTAGGTCTCTTACACACATGTATAAAACCTCTCCCTTCTGCCCTCGTCTGACGTCTCACTATATCTTCTTTGCTGGCCCCTTTCGCCTCACTCACACTACCAAGATACTCTACTCTGCTTCTTTCACCTCTACTCCATCCAGTTTTTTCACCCTGCTTCGTATTTATACATTTCACATTAGCATACATAATATTCCTTACTCTCCTCCTAGCCACTCCTCCTTATACTCCAGCCTCCTCCATTGTTTTCCATACTTTCTTTCTATCCACACTATCATAAATCCATACATCCATAAATTCAATTACCAGATCCTTTTCAAACTCATCTCTTTTAAATCAACTGACTAATTCCAAATATTAAATCTATTGACCTCTTGTCTGAACATGTTGTTCCTCTCTCCATCTTCCCTTCATGCTTTTCCTCATTCTCCTTTCCATAATCCTTTAATACATTTTCACGCATTGACACATCAGTGTTATGCCTCTAATTTTCACACCATTTCTTATACCCTTTCTTGAATATTGGTAATATAATATCTTTTGTACAATCCTCTGGCACTTTATTCTCCCTCCACACTGCCCTTACTATTATATACCACCACTATTTACCCATTTCTCCTGCTGCCGTTATTTTCCCCGCGAGTTTGTCCACTCCTGGTGCCCTTCCCTTCATCCTTTTCAAGGCCTCTTCTACCTCCTGCCAGGCTAAGTCTGCTACTTCTTCCTCCATTTCTCTGTCTAATTCCTTGTATTCTTCTTCCTTCTGTATACATTCATCCCTCGCTATGTTCAACAATATCACAAAATATTATTTCCACAGCTTCTTTACCTCCTAATTCCTCTGTTAGCCTACCTTTTTCATCCATTATTTGGACCTTTTTCTTATTTCCCCTCATATGGCTCACTTGGCTACACAATATTTCCTTGTTTCCTTCCACACCAGTCTGTAGAACTATTGTCCACTCTTTCATCCATGTTTTTCTCCCTTCTCATTTAGAGAATGGTTCACAAAAAGAACGAGAGACTGAGGATATCTATAGAGAGAAAAAGAGAAATACAAAGAAGATAGCTTCTTTGTAGTTCTATTTTTCTCCCTATACATATCCTCAGTCATTATTTTTGTGAACCATTCTCTAAATATTTTGTTTTTAGCATTCACTGCTTTCTTTACCTTTTCGTCCCACTACAGAGTTTCCATCCATATTCTCTTCCACCACACTTTTATGTCATATTTCGGTAGAGCTCCTTTTACTCTTTCTTAAAAGTTCATTTTCTGCTTCACTTGGCTGATATTCTATTGCCTTATCCTGTTTTCCCGCTTCACTATCTGGCATCCCCTCCTCCAAAGAAAGGTATGACACCAGTGTGACTCACAACTCCACCACTGGTCCCTAACACACTAACCCACACGACATACACCATCCATGCTCCATAAACACTGACTCGACTAGGCCTTTGTATACCTAAAGACTCTTAGCCCATCAATATCTAGAAAACTAGTCCCAAATAAATTGAGCTCAGGCCTTCCAAAAAGCTGTGCTTTCCTCCCACCCCAGTCCATCCGCTGTGTGCCATAAAGCTGGCTCAGGCTATCTGATGAATATGGATGTAAATGAGGGCAGAAGGAAAACAAATCACACGTATGTCGTGTTTTGTTTCCAAGATCACAAATGATTAGAAAATGTTGTCAAATAAATCAAGTACAAGTACATACTTGGCAGTTTATGTACAAAATATGGTTGACATTATAAAATTATTTTGTCTTGCTTTAATTTGAGCAAATGTAAATGTAATATGGGTTGTTTTGAGACTTACGAGTCAATATGGTTTGATGAATACATAGTCCAGATCTTTGTTAAAGGACCTCACAATTTAAGTGTGCATTTGCATTTAAACATAAACCTTATACAAGGGTTACCAACATGATAACTTATACTAGATTTCATTGGGGCCCACTACTAAGTAATCTTTACAATATTAGTGATGAGCATTACCAACCTGATACCAAACCTGTACGCTTAATGTCCGACAACTTAGTTCAGTCACAAATTAAGGATTCTGGCTCAATTCCTGACATAGCAATAAAAACTAATATTGTGGTTTTCCCTCTCAATGACAAATTAACAAATGGGGGACTGGGTATGGTATTTGCTCTAGGATTAAGTTTATTTAACAATGATGTGTGGCAATATCATCAGTTCAGACAGAACACACATGTACTAAAAAAGATATTTTTTAAATTTTACTGAGTCTGTCCACGATGAGGGGTTGAGCAGTGTTACCAACCTGATAGCCCTGATACTTTATGAGCTCTTTCAGTCTGTCCACTATAAAGAAGTAACCGTCAGTGTCATAGTAGCCTAAGTCTCCACTGTACAGCCACCCCTCCTCGTCCAAGGCTTCCTGTGTAGCCATCATGTTGTTCATGTACCCCTTCATCAGCAGGGGGCCCCTGAAACACAGCTCACCCTTCTCATTGGGCCCCAAGATGTCACGTGTTGTTGGGTCAACCACCTACAAACAATGCATAATAAAGATAGTATTTAATTGACCTTAATGCAAGATGTATTTAAAGACACAATAACTAATCACTTGGTGTAGAGCTAAAATAAAAGTTGTGTTTAAACTAGGGATGGGCTCTTTGAATCTTTTTGTCTCTTAAACCATTGATATAGTGATAATAGCGATAGTGAAATATTTTTACCTTGGCCAAAAATTTAACACGGGGAAAACAGGGACCTGCATCGGTGGCTGCATATTCTGAGGTGTTAGTTTTACATTATATTGGATTGCCGGTGATGAAGCGTTTCAAGGTTCTAATCTCTTCCAGGTACACTACACACCATGTTAATGTGGGTATCTTCCCTCTTAAGTTACCCTTAAAATCTCTACCTTTTAAATTAAGGGTTTAATAACTTTTAGGTTAAATGTAGCAATAAATTTGAAAAGGATACCTAAGTCGTAAGATAAGAGGGTAGCAATTCTTTAAAATACAACTTTATATGTACTACCTTGCACTCCATTCCGGAGACAAGCATCCCAGGCGAGTAGGGCTTGTCCTCCCGGCATTCCCCGCTCAGCATCACGAAAGTGGTCTCTGTCAGTCCATACGAGTGGTAAAGTGTTGTTCCCTCCGGCAGACACTTTTTCACAGCAGTTTGGATACCAGGACTAATGGGGGCAGCGCCCGTAAATACACGGCAGACCGAACCCAGGTCAATACCAACCAGGCGTTGCTCCTTGCACAGCAGGGACAGCAGTGATGGGACTAAATGGAGCACATTGATCTAACCAAAAGGGACCCACACAAAATAAATATAAAAGTAACACAATCATTTTCAATTAACAAAGGCTATAAAATCAAAGTCTGAACAAGATATTCTTCATAGTTTTTAGTCTGAAAGTTAACAGAGATAATAAAAACCAGAAACCCTTGCGAAACTCACACATTCAACCTTCCCCTCACCCCCTCCCTTCCCCCTCCTACAAAAAAATAGTTTTTTGTTGGGTTGTTGAAATTAAATACTTAGCGAAGTGTATACACAAAATAGCCAAGAGTTTATTTTTGGTAATTGATAAAAGAAAAATCTAACAATATTTTTGTAACTTAAATTTTAAACAAACAATGTGTTTTAACGTAAACTGAGTATGCTAAGTCAGAAGTCAGTAAAAAATCCTATCCAGTGATACCGTATTCATCGCTGTATGCTTTGTCTTAGTTGAGAAAAAGGGAAGTTGACAACAGAAATAATATATAGAATAGTCAAAACTAGAAATTTTGACACTTTTGTAACATTTTTTTCTAGAAATGGATCAAATCTATTTGTGATCAAATCCAAATCCCCTTAAAAGAAATAAACAAAAAAAAAAATTAAGTTTAAACAGTTAAATTATTATTTATTTTATTAAATTCCCAATTTATTTCAAATAATAGGACTTGTTATAATGTAAATTCATAGTATGGTGGCCAGCTATTTTTACCTAAAATGATTGTTGATAAAAAAAAAGCCATTAAGAATCACAACAGTACTAAAATCATTCAGATTTAACATTCATATCAATCAAAACTCTTTAATTTTAAATCTGTCCAAATCCTTTAATATTGAGTAACCTTAAGGATTTAGGAGATTTCAAAGACTTTTTTTTAATATTCTAGGAAGGCGCTTAGGGACTTGCCACAAGTGATTGCAGCTGACCTAAAGGGATAAGTTGGCTAATATATTTAGTACCAAAATAAAATTACCTTAAATTTAGGTATGACATCAAAGAAGGTGTCCACAGAGAATTTGGACATTATGACCATGCGAGCTCCTTGAACCAGACACATCAACATCAGGATCAAGCCGTAAGCATGACAAAACGGCATCAGTCCTAAAGCCAGATCCTCTTCAGCCACAAAGTCATGGCTGTATGGAAATGAGGAATATTAAGGTTTACCCATCTGCACTGTCTACATCTAATTGGGTCAGGATGATGGAAATGAAATAGGTATAAAGGTTCCCACTTTTAAGGATAATTAAATAAATAATTTTTATAACAATTGTTAAATTGCATTTAAAAAAGTGTTATTTTACTTCATGATATGAACCTCCTACTCATCAACTGTTTCCAGCCTGTGGCCGGGTCAGTTTAGTAAAATGCCTCCATATTCCTTTATTCTTCCTCCTTGTACCACCCCCTTCTCCTCTACTGGACAAGGGCAGGTGAACACGTACAATAAGGTAAAGAGGGCAAGAAAACAACAAGAAATGATTTAATTGCAGAAGAGCGTTAGGACCACATATTCGTTGATAGGCCTATACTTGGACCTATTCAATAATCTGTCGTCATGAACCCTTCTCAATCACCATCCACTACTATACCTTAATACTCAAAAGGAATGGTACGAGAGTCTTTTGTTTTATCAGCCAAAATTACTTTGAACTTGTCGATGTAAATTAAAGATTGCGAGTCTAATAAATAAATATTTATTTGAGAAAAGATTAACAATAAATATATATATATGTGAATATATGCATACAAGTAACAATAGATAGTTAGAAGAGAATTACATAAATAAAAAAGGAAAAAGGGTTATGCCCATAACTATACAGAGGCGCTGTAGCCATAGCAACCTTGTCCTAACAATTACTTTTACAATGTAGCTTTACAAAAAGAAAAAAGGGAAAAGGGTTATGCCCATAACTATACAGAGGCGCTGTAGCCATAGCAACCTTGTCCTAACAATTACATTTACTACGTAGCTTACGGCCCCTTAACGGGCCTCAGCGGCAACCCGCAGTGCGCTTCAGCACTAAACATTACATTTTACAAAGGAAAGTTACGTACGCTTCATAGTTACAAAACATTGGCGTATGACTTTAATGGCAACCCAAAAAGAAAGTAAAATACTTATATTATTCTTAACCCAAATTAATCCAGGCATTCGCCTTGTAAAGGTAAGTTAAAAAAATATACAAAAGGTCCCTCATAGTTTCAATCTCGGGACAACAAGCCGGAAGGGCAAAAACCTCGGCAATATATTTAACAAATTATAAATAGCATTACGTCATGTTAATCTACGTACTTAGCCATTCTTACAATATTACAGAAAATGACAGATGAAAGTCGAAAGGAAATTTAGAATGTACTGGCCAAAAAGAGAATTTAGACCTAACCTATAGTTTACCAAATAAATCTTTGAATAATTTCCAAACAGTAAATTTTGAGTAGTACGGCCGAAATTGAATTTATACCTTTGGGAAAACTCCCATCCTGTGATGTGTGTCCAAGACACGGACAAACCAAGAAGTCCCGCTTAAGGCACACGACATCAGATTATAAGCAATTTTTCTCTGAGAGGAGGGGAACATAGGGGAAGCTAAAAGAACATAGTAGAACATTCACATGAAACAGCGGGATTGGTGGTAAAGAACAAATAGGCCATTGGAGAGACGTCTGGAACATCACGTGATCACCACCTGACCACTTCCCATGGGGCAACGCGAGAAATGCCACGCTCACCACGCCACCTCTCTGTCTATTAGTTACGCCTTTTCACTCGAGGCGAGAACAATGTGCGCGGGCCGGGATGTTTGTTGACGAGACTTCACACACAGAGACCGAGAAACGGGGCAGTTTTGGTGAGTCTTGTTATGATCACTCTTCGTGGTTGTAGACTTGGTGTTATTTAACTCATATTTGCTTCTTGCTTGTAACGTTGATCTCAAGCAACGTTACATCCTTTAATTTATTCTAATCTCCTCCTCCCACTTTAACACTTTCATCTGTTACTTCCATTCATTTCTTGGCCTCTTGTGGTATTTTTTTCTACCTACTTCATTTTAAATATTTTCTTTGGCATCCTTTCTTTTACCAACCTCATTACATGCCCATACCATCTCAGTCTCGCCTCCTCTACTATCTCATGTAGTTCCTGTATCCCCACACTATCCCGGGTAACTTCATCCCTAATCTTGTTTCTCCAAGCGACAGCCAACACGCTGCTCACAAACTTAATTCCCATGGCCTCCACATTTGTAAAGTGGTCAGGGTTTTAGGCCTTTAGCTCTAGACATTTTCATCTATAATTTATTAGTTTGCCATTGATTTGGTTTGTTAAGTTTATATTATTCTTAAAACACTTAAATTAATTGATATTATAGGGTTGCAAGTGCCCAATATTTATAATATTCAAAGACATTTAGTAACAGTTTACATACCGTGTTGTTTTACAAAAATCCCCCACCCCCTTAAGTTTATTTGAAAGTATGTTAACAATTAACATTATCAAGATACTGAGAGCTGCACATTTATTGTACATTATTGTTCTCCAATCACTTAGGCCTATTGTAATATTAATAGCCTTCAGCATCACCAGTATATTATTTTATAGGCCTAATTTAATTTGTATTTAATATTACTAAATTAGTCAGTTCAAGTGTTTGATTATTAGAAAGTGTGGGGTTTAATGTAAAAAAATAGCCCAAATCACAATCAGGATTGTAAGCAATGTATGTTCAAAATTTCAATTCATTAAATTTATTTTTAGGCCTTTTAACTAGTAGTTTTTCATTCTTGGAAAGTCTTTAGAATTTATGTCATCAACATTTATTACTTTTTTCTTTCACTTTTAAGCATCATACTAGTTTGTTTTATTTGTACCCGGCAACTGTGAGATTCAAGTGTGTCCTCACAGTGGGAAGGGAGGTTTGGCGCGAACAGCTAGCTAATCAGCATATTAGTTTTTAGTCAGTTTTTGATTTATTGAGAAGGGGAGCGTTAGACGCTCTACACTTCCAGGTTAGCAATCGAGCTAGAGAGATGTGCTAGGAGGGACTTCTTATCAGTTACTTTTGTTTATGGTGTTAGTAATGGGTGGAAGGAAATTGAGACCTCCATGGTGGATGGATACCCCATTTGGCTGAATTATCATCACTTAAACATTGCAATTATGCCTTAAAGTTTTTTTATATACAATATGTACTGCAGTGCTTAAAGTTTAACATAATTGTGATAGATGGTAATTGAAATGTATTTGCAATGTCTGCTGGATAACAATAAAACATTAAATTCAACCTCTACATACTCTACATCTACATCTTGTTATTACCACCCCACTATTATTGAATAACACCGAGATGAATCTAAGAGGCTCTACCGAACCAACTGACTGCCGTGGATCAAACCAAGAAAAGATGGGAGAGGAAGAATTGTACTAGCTAGTTAAGACTTTTTTAGTCTCTCTTACATTCAATGTCCATGATTATGCAGCATATGTGCAATCGGTACAAAGTAGGCCCTGTAAAACACTTTCTTACACTTCAAGGGCACTTCTCTTCTCCATAGCAGGTCTCTTAAACAACTATAAAACAACTTTCCCTTCTGTCTTCTTCTCATTAAATCCTCTCTTACTTCCACCTTTCTCCTCTATCACACTTCCAAGATATTTAACCTTCTGTACTACTTTCAGCTCTACTCCATCCAATCTTATAGCCTTACTGGGTCTTACCCTCTTCCTTGTCATCACACTTTTCCATGCTAAATTTCATTAAACACTTTCACTTTCTCATTCCATTCTTATAGTTGTTCATGTGCTTCCTCTTCCTTCTCTCTCTGTACCATCAAATCATCAAACCTCATTGCTTTCATTCTTTCCTCCCCGAGTTTTCTTGGCGCTTTGTTCATGACCATTACCATTACAAAATAATAGTAATGGCAAAAGTGAACTCCCCTGCTCACTCAATTTTTTATTTGGAACCAATTCGCCCTTCCATTCTCAGTCTTAGCATAGCTCTTGTTATCCTTATACATGCTTTTCACTTATTACAATTCTTCTTTCCACTTCAGCCTCCTCTATCGCTTACCAAACTTCTATCCACACTACCAGATGCATTCTCCACAGCCATAAATAGCTTTACCAAGTCTTTCCCATATTCATACCTTCTTTCCATCAGCTGTCTTATGGTAAAGATTAAATCTATTGAGGCTTCAGTTCCCTTAATCCATGCTTTTCCTCTCTCCACCTTCCTTTAATTATATTTCTTATTCTCTTTTCCAGTAACTTCTCATATTTTTGCACAATGGCACATCAGCGTTATCCCCTTATAATTTGTACACCTCTTCCTGTCTTGAAATAGGCATTATAACTCCCTTTGTCTTCCTGTAGCTTGTTATCCTTCCAAACCACTCTCAGCACCCTGTATAACCATTCTATACCTACTTTACCCGCTGATCTTATTTCCACAGTCAGTTCGTCCACACCCGGTGCTTTTCCTTGTTTCATCCTTCTTAGATGTATTCTTCACCTCTTTCCAACTGGGACCTCTTTCCTCCTCTATTTCGTCCTACTCCTCTCATCCCTTTCCTCTTCCGGGTTGAGCATTTTGTCAAAATATATCATCCATAGATCATCTACTGTCTTCACTGTTCTTCATTCTGTATATATCTTTCTAATTTCTTGTCTTGTCTATCTCCTTTATCTTACCTTAATATATAAGGCCTTCCTACTTCCTTCAAAGTCCCGTTCCAGTATTTATATCCATTTTTGCATTCATTCCTTCCTGGCTTCCCGTAAAACTCAACTTTGTTCTGTTCTTTATCTCCTTCTAAATGATTCTTCTCCCCCACTGCTTCCTCCACCAGGGTGTCCTTTCACTTCCTCTTATTACTTGTCCTCTCACATACTTCTTCTGCAGCTCCCAACAGACTGTTCTTAAACCTTTCCCATTCAACCTTTACACTTTGCATTTCATCCTTTGGTATTAATCTTCTTTCCTTTTCCTTTCTTAGGTGCAGCTTTCTTTCCTCTTCATTTTTTAGTCTACACCCTTATTCTTCTTTCTCGTCTTACTACCTTCCTCCAATCCCATTCCTTTGTGTCTGCCACCAACAATCCGTGGTCATTATCTAAGGACATACTTTGTACTACTTTGATGTTTACGGTCTGCCTTTTCATTTCTTCATCCATGACAAAATATTCTATCAGCCACCAACACTCCCCAACCGAATTGTATATAGTGATCTCATGACTATATTTCCTTCTTATACTATCTGTTTTCCACTTCATTTTATTTCTTGCAATTAACTCCCAACAGCCTTCTAGCCTCATCGTTTCTCTCTACCCATCTTTCCTTCTCTAAAACCTCCCCAAACTCTTCTCTCTCTTTTCCTGCTTAATTAGTCAGATCCCCATAACTATTTTGACACTTTTACCAGGGAAAGTCATCCAAGAGTACGCACCTAAGACATTTTAAGCCATAAAAACTATATTTTTTAAATATAAACAATATAACATACATGGTTGTGACTATTGCTTTGTCCTGCTTTATATTACAGCAGAAAACTTTAAAAAAATCTGATATCAACAGATGAAATAATGTTTATACCGAGATATGTAAATGCGTACTCTTATACGCTTTATAGTTTAAGATTACGCATAATGTATTCCAAGAGTACGCACTAGCATATAAGAGTATGCACTAGCAACTATCACAAACGAATGGTCCAGTCTCATCATGCCCCAAACATACTTCGTGCTGACATCCAGAACAGTTGCCACACTGCACCCTGTCTTCGTCAAACGATTATCCACAGCCTCCACAAAAAAATCTTCATTTTTTGACAACTTTTCCTACGGATACTTTCTTTGATAAAGATGGCTTTGAAAAATCAAGTTTCTTTGCAGCATTTTCCATTTTATTCCTATTTCTTTTTTTCCAATTTTTACTTTTATTTCTGTAGCAGACAATTTTTAAATGGTATTGCTAGAAAAACTTCTGACTTTTGATGTGCCCTGCTTCTCTTCATTTCCTCATGGCTTTGAGGAAGTGAATGAATTAACTATATTCTGCAATGGACATTCGCTGGTAGCAGAGTTACTGTCATTTTCTGAGTGGATATGTTTGACAGATACCACAGTATTTTCAGCATCTCCCAAGATGTCTTCAACCACTTTAACAATGTTTGTAGATGGTTGCACAGTGTTAGAAGCTGCCTCTACATCATTCTCAGCAAAAGAACCAGTTTGATTTGATTCAATTCGGTAGGCTACCTTTATTGGAGTGAAGTCTTCATCCGAAAAAACGTCCGGGTTACACGGAAAAATACTTGTAAACGAGAAAGCATGTTCAGCTTTTTCTATTGTGGCAATTCTTGAGTAAGCTGCACGAAATAAAGCTCCAACTTGCATTTGTGCTACTGCTTGACCTGGATGTGTAACCAATCATTCGTCAATCTCTTGTACGTAGGCTACATTGAGAGGCCCAAAGAAACAATTATCAAGAGGATGCATCTTGCGACTCAAGTGTAGTGCTAGTGAAAGAAACGAAATTTTATTCTCCCTGGTAATTTGTTACTCGATGAAAAGAAAGCACAGAACGTGTACATTATTTCATCTGGTTTTTCATTTTGCCATGGAGGGCAAGAGTACGCACAGACCTTCGACAGTCGCCTAGCTGTGTACTCTTCTGCAATAAGTTAGATTATAATAGCTAAATAGCAGCAGTTGTATGACAAAAGTATTATGCCTCTATTTAGGAGAGCTTATTGTTACTTTGTAAAAAATTAAAGTTTATTGACTGAATATTGATTCTTACCTCCACCATACGGAATTTAGTTGGACGATTTTATGAAGCTCAGACATGTCGACAGTCACAACCAATGTGTGTTAACCAAATTATTTCACATGTTTGCCAATTACTGAAATCGTAATGTAAGTACTCTTAGACGGCTTTCCCTTATGCCTTTCTAGGTCTTCCTCAAACTTTTCTTTTTCTTCTCCTGTTCACCCCCCACTTGTGGGGCATATAATTGTATCGCTTCCAACTTTTTTCTTCCGTCATTTATTGTCATCTTTATTACTCTATCATTCATCCCTACTGTATCTGCCTGCATCCCTTCTCTCACTACGAAGCCTGTCGTGACCTACCCCTGAGTAGTTGGGCTGCCGCTTATAGGTCCTCAGGTAGACCTCTTGGTGGTAGCCTTCCCTAACCGAGACTATGAGTGCTGTTTATGACTTTGCTCATCATCACCAACCCTCTCACATCCAGCTGGGAGTCAATTGGTCAGACCATGTTCCAAGCTTGTTGATTTTGGCCCTGCGCAGTATCATGTTTCTCATCTGAACCTGACCTGGTTTCCTATGAGGTTCAACCCAACCTCCACCAGGTTACTCAGATCCTGGGGTACACCACTTTGCGGTGAGAAGAAGCAGAGCTTAGCAGAACCCAATAGGCAGGTTCTATGTATTGTGCGTCACTACCTCGTTTTAACCGTAACAAACAAATATAGTTGCTTTGCTATTTAATTTAATAAAAGTGAAAAAGCTTCGGAATAAAGGATCCTCATGTTCTATGAACAAGAGACATTTTAAGTGACCGGTATTATAAAATACATCTAGCTAGACCTTCCTTGCTTCTAAGGTGTGATTCCCCTCTAACCAGTGGACTCAATCCAAGGATCGAGCGCTTAATTATATTATTATATCCCCATTTATTTCCAAGTATAGTTGCCCACCTTGGTTTTGCAATCTATATCGTACACTTGTCTTTCAAGCTTCACTCCTACAAACCAATAAGTTTAGATAAACCTCTCCAAAACCTTGTCACAATTTCAAATTGTTTAGTTCTCTCAGCCTCTACATTCATTATCTGGTACATCATTTTCGTGCCTGAAATAACCCATGAACAGGTTATATCCTGCCACTAGAAAGTCTGTCATTTTATTAAGATTGTAGAAAACACTATGCCCTTCAAGGACACTTGATCCTAAGCTCGATGATCCACGAGAATGAATTCCAGCTGCTGTTTCAGAGGCACAACCCCCCTCAAAATGATTCCGTCCCAAAACTAATCACTCCTTCGTGGCCATATTCTCTAGCATCAGAACTTCCATTTGGTAGCTCAGATCATCCATCTTCCCTTCGACAAATCAATTAGTCCCCGCCACTGAATTTAACTCTGGGTAACATCCTTTGAATATCTCCTTTAAAGTCTCTGTGTCAAGTTACATAGTCTGTTTGAGTCTCCCCACTACAGATTTGATTAACTTACCTAGTTCCGAAATTAACCTTTCTGTTGTTGCCTTCAATAACAGGTCGAATTTACTATCTGCTTATTATATTCCTGCAATGTTTGAAACAAATGACAAATTGTGCTATATTACATCCCATAACTCTACTCCAAATGAAGTCACCACAAAATTTAAACTCTAACCCTAAATACCATTAATGCAAATAAAAGGTTCTGTGTTTATGGTAAAAAGAGGGTGAAGTGACTGATGACATTGTGTGACCATTTTAATCTCACTCTATTCATAAGAATTTTTTAAATTAGATTTTATTGTATTTAATTTTTTTAAATACGGCCTCGGTATTTTCAGTTTTCAATGCGGCTCTTGCTAGCAAACGAATATGGCACACATGATTTAATTAAATGTTGGTCTTCTTTATTTTTCTTGGTACTTCTTATCTATCTTAATACAATTCAAACGAATGAACAACTAACCAAATATGTTGTATAGTCAGAAACTAATATATTATAATCGCAGGTTTTGTTTTATTGAACGAATAGCGTTTCCACAACCTATATAAAAATTAGAATATATAAGACACAAATAAAAAATGGATAAACTTCAATTATTATTATCTATTAATTA
>CABFOW010000867.1:180112-196794 GCA_902141385.1 Timema californicum | reverse complement strand
TATTTGCATCCAATGTCCTTTTCCTGTGTTTGTCCTTTATGTTATACCTTTTAATTGTTCCTATCTATGTGTCCTATCATTCGTTATCATTTACCTTTTTCTCCTCTTTTGTGTTTTTTGGTTTTCTCTTTTAGGAAGTTGCGTTGCGCGTTTCACACTCCTCCCTGATGATTAGTAAGGACAGTGATGATTGTAGTGAAAGGTTGTGTGTAGGGGTGAACGGGATCCTGGACCCTCGGGAAAATGTCGGTAATTTATCTAATCACGTTTGGCAGGCAGGAATGACCCTTTCCCAAAAATTCAGGCGGAGAAACAAAACAAAGTGTGGCACTCATGTTCTAGCAGTTACTGCTGACTCATCACTGTTAATCATAGCCGGTTTTCATCTTTGTTATTTAGCAAACTTGGTGGCTGGGATGGGGAGGGAGTTATATTACCACGTCTTGTAGAGAGACAAGTTAGGAGGTGCGTGACTTAATGTGCTCTGTCTCTCAACAGTGATTTGTTGGGTTCAGCAAGTAAAGAGCTTGAAATACTTAAGAGGACAGATGTTCTTCTATAGTTTGGGCTGCAGAAATGTGTGGAAAGGTAGTAGCTTGCCAAGGTCAACCATTTATGAGGATTCAGCGTGTTTGTTGTTGACTAGCCAAACAGGGAGTAGAGTACAAGGGCTGTCAAATATAGAGAAAACATTTAAGAAAAGTAACTTTTAAACCTAGATAACATTTTGCAGTTTCATACTTAGAACGCATTGAAGCAGTGCCAAACATGTTTTGTAGTATTTTTTTTCCTATGCAAATAATTAAATATAAAACACCATTTTAAAAAGAAATTAACTAATAAAAATAATTATCATCAAAGATGCAATCAAATTAACTATTTCATTAACTATATTATTTTATATTGATTAAAATTTGTTTTGTTTCATTTGATGAGAAAAATGCTATTTGCGCACACTTCTATTTATTTTACTGTTATTTTTTACTGGTTTTATTACCTTTAGTAATGTCTTTTTTTATCACTGGGTATTATTACTCGCTCTAGCTAAGCGCCTATATACTAATTACTCTACTGTGTTAGGAATGAGGAAGATTGAATTTAGAGGCATTCCTGCATTTGCGGGGATAGAGTGAAAAAGCATTTAGAAAAAAACCTCCCTTAACACACCCGGCCAAATTCAAACTATATATCCCTGTCATAGATAGTCTAGTCTATTGCGAAAGTGGTGCCTTAGAACATGTGTAATAATAAATTCTCTAATAGAAAGAAACAGAAATATTATCAAATCTTGGGCTTAGGTTAACCTATATAAACATCGAGTCTCTAATAAAAAAAATCTCCAGGGTTCATCTGGAGGTTTGAAAGGGGCAAGGGATTAATTTTACCAGACTGTACTTTGCAATAATCTCCTTATCTTCTCTACACCCCCCTGCCAGACGTTGCGGGTCTCCACGGCTCGTCCAGAAAGGTAATCAACAGGATATTCGATGACAGTGGGTAAACCAGAGGAAAAGGGGCTTTCATCAATCGATCGTGATAAAAAAAAGTATACCTAAAAAATTACAAAAAACATTTAAACCAAGATTCGGATCAATCATTCTTTTTACTGTTTCATTCATATTGGGCTATATCCTTCTTTTAAATGAACGATTCATTGGATCTGGTTCCGTNTTTCATTCATATTGGGCTATATCCTTCTTTTAAATGAACGATTCATTGGATCTGGTTCCGTTCATTTAGAATCGTTCACCGTTAATTCGATTTTTAAAATGTTGTGTTTATTTAAATGTAGTTAAAACAATGTTAATATTCCTTAAGATTATATAAATTGTTAATAAAAAGATCGGCTTACGGTTTAAAAATGATGATGCCTTTTTATTATACTTTTTTTTTAAGAAACCACTTATTTCTACCTGATCTTAATATTTTTTTGGTAAATTATGATGGTATGCATTGTAGAATAACAAAAACTTATATTATGATATACATAAATCACAATTCATAAACATATTACGATTGTTAAAATTTTAAACAGTTGACAAAAAAAAAATCAATGATTAAACATCTGAATTACAATCCAAGATCTGACTAAATGTTCTGTAAAATTAACAATTGAACGAGAGCGATAGAAAAATGGTGATCAACTGACCCTCCACCGGAGTCTAAGATATACGGGTCTGGTTACTCTTTTGTTACCCGCCTCGGTGGTGTAGTTGGCTAACACGCGAGTCATGTTGAGCTCGACTGCTGAGGACGGGGAGATCGAGGTTCGAATCTCGGTTGAGTGAACTTGGGGTGGTTTACCCTAAATGATTTTCCACTCTCCCTCCATGTAAATGTGGGTTCACTTCCTCTAATTTAACCTTCCCAATTCCTAATCCATTAGCGTAATTTAGTACTTACAGCGTATAACCCGAACAGGTAGTAAGATGCAGTGCTAAATAATAATAATAAATACGCTTTAGTTCCAGTGATCAGACATTGAAGCCAAATGGCGTTAAGTGTCATTGCGGAATAGCGTGCGCGCAATTTAAATTTTGAAGAGAAGTTTGAACCTCCAAGTTTATATTTTATTGTTAGACAGTTATTATTTAATTACAAATGTGATAACTAATGAATAAAAAGAATAGCTAATAGCACATGATAACATACATATTACAATCAATCATTTGCTCATAGATGTAAGATAATTTAAATTTGAAACACTGTGTTATAAATCACATGCCTAATTATTTGTTTGGTAAAATTTGATCATAAAAACATGGCTATAAATTATATGTAAAATATATTGATGAATGAGGGTACTAAGGCATCAATATGTCTTACCATCCAGCTAATAACATCTTAGGTGATTTTTGATTTAATCCTGATGAGTAGTGTTTAGGGAAATTTGTCTGATTACGAAAATTAGTCTCCTTAATAAAGGGATAAGGCAGAATGCAAGAATGATATAAGAAAACGTGACGAGTGAATGATAAATGTTATTTTCGAGTGGATTTAAAAAATATTAATTTACATTCAAAAGTGAGAGTGGTGTTAATTTCGTGACGAGTGAATGATAAGTGTTATTTTCGAGTGGATTTAAAAAATATTAATTTACATTCAAAAGTGAGAGTGGTGTTAATTAGCTATCTTGGAGGATACGTTTTTGCAAATGGCTCAATACTGAGGCAAATCAATACCACTCGCCTTTTTACTCATTTAGTTCTTTCATACAGTCTATAAGGTTTCAATATTGTTTTATTATTTAAAAAAATGAGATTTAAATATAGTACTTTGGTACTACCATCTTTACGATGGTCCCAGGTTTATTTCCAGCCTTTAAGTAGCCATTTTTCAAATACTATATTTGACTTAAGCGCAAAGACAGTTATTGATAGTATCATCCCTAAATATTATTTAATGAAATTACTGTAGTAATATTACTTGCAGCTACATATTGATTGTTACTACCAGGCTATGGTGCAGTCATATTTAAAAGAATTTAACATGTCAGGATATGAGCAGGTTTAGTCTTCTATGAATAATTTAATAGTTTCATGGCAAGTGCCATTAAAAAAACCCTAATACAATAGTGTTACTTTCTTAATGGGATATTGTCAAATACTTTTGAAAGTAAATAATATAATTTTTGTTTCTATCAATTCTCCATATCTTTATGAGTTTATTGATACAAAAATTATCAACTTTTTAAAATTTAACAACAAAAAGGGAAATATGTGTGAGTAAGGTTTTTGAGTATCATCACCTTATTAATTAACCTTTCTAGCCTTTCATGTAAAAATAAATTCAAACAATCGTGTTCAAATAAACAACTTGATGTCTAGGCCCTTTGTCTGGATTTTAATTATAATGAGATGTATAAATATTACAAAATCAAATTATATTGAATAGGCCTAAATATTACTTTAGTTACATTTGATTTTCTGGAAATATACTTGATTTTATTTTTGAAACTGAAAATACTGGAATTTTGAATCAGATACTGATCGGATACATTGAGTGAAATGTTAGATTTAGAATTTTGAGACCCCTGATATTATTTGGACTACTGATAGTTCCATTTTGACCACCCCTCAATTAATCCCCCTTTAGTCTAACTAGCTTGCCACACTTGCTGACCTTTCTATTCTCGGTCTCTACATTAAGCCCTCCCTCCCCCCTCCCCCTTACATACTAGAGAAAGAAACAAATAGCTGATTTGACTAAACTAGCAGCCAACCTCCTCCTTACTTCCCCCTCCCCCCAAACGTTTTTCTAGCAGTAACCTTTATGAGTGAGGAATTACTAGTAACTGCTCAAGTTCAAACACCACTTCACTTCAAACTATTGGTGTACCTGCCTGACCTTGACATTCCAATGGCACAGTTATCTCGTGACCTTTGTGTTTAAGAAGAAGTGAGTAAAGTCAAAGGAAAAACCTCTTTTAAAGATGATTGGTTGGACAGTACAGAGTTTAAAGATTGGCTGTGGTTAAAAAAAGTGAATCGTACTAAAAGTAAAAGCCATTGTTCTTAGTGTAAAACTAACTTTGATATAAGTAATATGGGAATATCTTCAATCCAATCTCATGCCAAGGGAAATAAGCATGTTGACATAGTGAAAACTGCTAGTGGGAGCAAAAAAATATTGGACTTGGTCTCTACGGTCAAAAATGCAGTTTCATCTGTAGGTCTACATGAAGATGTACATTTGAGTGCTAATGACAATGAAGTAGTTTTGAAACCCAAAACTAGACATAGTTCTATTCAGAGCTTCCTTGTCAAAGATTTAGTTTCTCTTGCTGAAATATTAAGGGCTATTTATTAATCAAGTAATGACACATTCTTCTGCTAGAAGTTTTTCTGCTTGTAGTGATCATTTTAAAGTAAGGTTTTTCGATAAGTGATATTGCCCAGAAATTTCAAATGCATAAAGATCGAATTGGATGTCATCGTGTATGAATTCGGTCCTTATTTTCAAAAGCTAGTTTGCGAATCTGGTTAAGCAATGCTAATATTGTATTCCATTTGATAAGTGCATAAATATTGTGACTCAGAAGACCCAGATGGATATTGTTATTCGCTTCTGGAGTGAAAATGAAATTCATGCAAGATATTTAACATCTTGCTTTATAGGTCATGTAACTGTAACCTTGTTACAACATGTGGACGCTAAAAGGTTGTTTGACTCACCATCATGGCCCCAGTTGACCCGTTTTGGCAAGACCAAGACACTACAACACTCGCGGCACTGTAAAATATTGAATTGATTCTGAGGCCTGAGGTTCTATCCCCATCATGAGTGCTGAGCATCGCCCAAAAGAAAAAAAAGAGGACAATATGTGCAAGCTCAATGCGCTCCATCAGCCATGTTTAGAAAGCTCATAGAAGAGTTCTTCCATGCACATTTGAAGGCGAGTGGAATGTTAAGAGTTTATTCTAGAAGCATGCTACCCCTTACCCTTCTTCCCCTTTGCTACTACACCTTGAGAGCACATGCCATATTCTGAGGATATATAATGATAAGGATCTGTGATGTAGACACACACTACACATTGATTACAAGGTGAGCGACGTTGTCGTAGGCTAATTAACGTCAGAATATCCTAAATTCCCTTTGGGTTTAATGTGTTTCTATCCTATTCAAAATTATCTTTATGGACTTGTAATATTTAAATTTGTTGGTTATTAATGAGAAATGAATTTGGTAAATTTGCTCTTAAAGCTATATAAAAAAAATTAAATATTATATGGTTAGTTCAAACTTTTTTTCTGACTTTAATAATATCATCTTTTGAGGGACATTTGGTTCCTGTACTAACTTAAAGCCTTTGCTTATCCGCTTAACGGATGGATTTTATATATTTTGGGTACCGCCATATTGGGACGGTGGTTAAACAGAGATCGTAGTTCTTCAGCTCTGCCTTTTTTTAAAACCTTTAGATGGATTATAATCATTTATTAATTAGGAGATAGTTTATTGTTGTTGGATATATTGAAAGTTTATTTTATGTTAATCAAAGCTGGGGCCACGAGTCGGCGAATTTACACCGTTGGTTTGGCTCTAATATTTAAATTTTTGTACAGCCATTTCGAGGGATGAGTTCCAAAATTGGAAATTTTGCGGATAATTTCAATATGTCCGATCTAGTTGGGATGATTTATGTTAAATGGAATCGCATTGTTATTGTTTGGACTAATCGGGGATTGCCGATAAGGCCAACTAAATCACTATTTCATGTTCACTAGATTAGTTATTAATACCTGGGCCTTTGATTTACCCGATTGCTTTTATGACGGGGCTAATGGGAATTTGGTATGAAGGTCATTGTAATTATTGATTATGTCATGTGTTTAGGGTCACTATTTATGGCCGTTAGGTGTCGTGCAATTATCAAATGCTGGTTATCAGGAGCTATCATATTGTATAGAGCCGTTTGGGCACTGGCAATTTTCTATGGTTCTTAAACCTAGTGTGTGCCCTTTATCTGAATGTTTATTTTTAAAGTTTACAATTATTTTTATCACCTAACGCTTTATGCTGTTTCGCTCTCTCATTGAGCTGTGATTGTTTATTTTCTGAATAAACTAACTTGTTACCACCCCTGACCATTATTTGTGTGTGTAATGATAATGGGTGGAGGGAGGGGCGGTTACACAACAGCTCAAGATATATTAATGAACTTTATATCTGCAGTAAAAGACGAGGGTTTGGATCTTTAAAAAAACGCTTCAAGTTTATATGGCTGGACCAAATTAAACCTCAATTTTTAATTGTCAAGAATCCTCCTTCAAGTAACTTTTGAGAACAAGATACTGAGTTACTGGGATTTGTTCTATACACATTGCCTATGGTTCTTACAAAACAGCACATGCTAACTCTAGTTTTACTATTAACCAGTTTTTGCACTCACTATTATTTATTTAAAGATTTTCCAACAAGACATGCAGACTATCAAAGAATAACAAGGTCATCTCTCTTCCCCCATGAAGTTTTGTTCTATTAAATGGGTAGAAAACTCTAGGGTGTGAGAGAGAGCCATGCTAATTCTGCCGTATTTAAAACTGTATTCTTATTCTAACAAGCATCCTTCCAAATCCTATAATTTTTAAACATTAAGCGATTTTGTGAAGGATGAACTTCTAACGTCAAAGTTGGGATTCATGCTGTCAGCTTCACTTTATTTAGAGCAATTTCTCACCGAATATCAGAGCAATCCACCTCTATTGCCATTTGTGTTTGCAGATCTAAATAAACTACTTGAGCACTTGATTAACAAAACTCTAAATGTGATGTAATGAATTCGGCTAATACTTCAATAAAACGGTTGACCGTTGATTTAAAGAAACAATCCAACATAAAATCACTCCCTACTGTAGATATTTGGTTCGCAGCATCAGCAGATTTGAAAGGAATTAAAGGCATCAAGATACTTCAGTTCAGAGGAGATTGTTGCATAGGTCAACTAGGAATTTTGGACAAACTTTTAAATAAGTGTCCTCTCTCCTACAAAATTGTCAAGGGTGCTAGTTGTCTTCTCTCCTGCAGTCATGCTCAATCCATCTACTAGGACCTATAGGATAACTTCTGCATTAGAAGTCCCAATAGACAAGAAACAACTATCTAGCGTGTAAGCTGATGTTGTAAAAAGAGACTACTTGGACTTTGTATCAAAGCAAGAAGTTATTGACTACCTCAAACAATTAACTTCAAGTGGTGACCAGCTTGATAAATTCTTCAGGAATAATTGTCTAGAATAAATGCATCCCAGGAACTACAATATTTCACTAAAAAAAATCTTGTTCTCTTCCATTGCAATGCAGTCATTTAGCAAAGTTTTCCGTGAATAAAGAATGTCCGGTTGAAAACCTACACCAAGATAGCCTTATTGCTCAACGCATAACTCACGCTACAATCCCTGCAGCCGGGGGAATTCTAAATATGACAATTTCAAAAAAGATGATTCATGCTGTGGAAAATTCATCAGGAATAAGGAGAGAAGCACTTAAAAAGAAAAAGATTGAACTAGACTTAAGTCAAAAAATAAAAAAGACAGCTGAAGAAATAAGGAAATTAGAAGTGAAAGGAATAACAGTTTTGAAAAAAGCAAAGGAAGAGGCAGAAGTGTTACAACATTAAATACAAAAATTGAAAAAGGTTTTGTGTTTGAATGAATTTTAACTTTTGTCTACATTCTAAAAAATATATTTTGTTTTGGGATTTTACCATCTTAATTTTAATAATGTTAGGTAACTGCAATTATCTTTATTTCCAAGTAATTTTTATCAAAATAATATTTGTTGGTTATTTTTCATATAAGATTCTATATCCTTGTTAATATATATTTAATAAACAAATTCATGATCAAAAATAGAACTAGAGGAAAGTATAGATTGTCAAGGGGTGGTGGGGATATTAGTTTTTGTGTTAAAGAGTTAACTCCCTGGCTGTAATTTTTTAAAGTTGCACCAGCAAGGCTTATTACTCTTACCTCTAAAGTTCTAAGAGTGAGGTGAAATGACCTACCAATTTTGCCAGGAGAGGTATTTTCACATACCTTCCAGGGTCCTTTTACATGCCACATGGAACAGACGGCTTTACTTCCTCTCAGAAGGATGTTGAGCTATGATTTTTTCTCGCTCAAGAAAAAGCCTTCGACCTCTGATGGGTTCGAACCCACAAACAACGGGGTCCTGAGGTGAGCACTTTACTCCAAAAACAGAGGTTGACGGTGGTATAGGTCATTCAAAAAATGTGTGTGTTTATATTAAAGATGGGTCGGATCCACCTTTTTGTAAAATCTGAAACTTCATTTTGCTATCAAATCCCTAATTAAAATTTAATTTTAGAAAATATTGTAAGCACAAGTGTTTAACTTTCCCAATAACTAGGATTTTTTACGTCACTTCTAATTTTGTTGACATTATATGGTAAATTAATGATCTGGGTTTTGGTTAGGTTTTTCCTATCATTATTTGGGTTTTAACCACATGAGACTAACTATTTAAAAAAAAAGATATTATTTAGTCTTGAATCCATGAATATTCCTCTTAGGTTCTAGGGTCCCATCCCTAGTATATACTAGAATACATGCGTCAATATACTTCATTCTTGATGTAAAATTTTTAAATATGACAGACCTAGGCCTACCCTAACTTTTTATCATTTTAAGATTTTGAAATTGGGATTGTATGTCTCAGTACTTTTCATATATACTGGATTTCTTAAAAAAATTATATTCTGGAAATATACTGAAATTTCAAAATTATAGTCGGGTAGACACACTGTATGTAGCCTATCAATATTTATATTCACATAATTCCACTTCAACATGTAATGTTATTTTTCTTTCCATAGTGAGTATATGTAACTTTTCCCCATCACGACTAATTAATAATTAAATTATACAACCTAAATAAAATTATAATATCTAAAAAGTTTCAGAGTTCTAAAATAATTTATGTTGACCTGGTAATTTGTTCTAAGGGTGGTATTTCCTGAATAGTTTACAGTCTTCCTCCACACACATGCATTTACACTTCCTATAAATCAACCTTACTCATCTCAAACACCTTAGTGTATAGTACACAAGGGTACAACCCAAACGAGCAGTAAGAAGCATTACCAAAAAAATCTTCAAACAATATATCACTGTCACATTAACTTTAAAGTGTGTAGACGTATAACCTGAATAGATAGTAAGAGTATGCTTTTTTTTTAATAATCAAGGACCCCCCCCCCCGGAAAAATTTGTCATTGGGTCATTGTTCCACTGTCAATATTTACCGATATAATTTTTATTATAATATGAAGAATACCATTACCCCTTTAAGTGAAAAGAGGTTTTTCTTATAGAGGTATACTGACATATCTTANCCCCCGGAAAAAATTCCTTTCTCTGCCCTTTGTCATTGGGTCATTGTTCCACTGTCAATATTTAACGATATAATTTTTATTATATTATGAAGAATACCATTACCCCTTTGTAAGAAAAACCTCTTTTCACTTAGAGGTATACTGACATATCTTATTATTTATTCATAATAAACTACTATGAACAAGTGTTTGAAAAAGTATTATCTAGAAGGAAACTACAATCCAGTAAAAAACAAACAGTTAATTTAAAAGAAAATAAAGATAATTTATTTTTCTAAGAAAATATTTACACTCCGTAATCTCTCATTTTAAAAACCGGGATGATACATTTCAATGTTATGCAAAAAACAATATTTAACTATACTAATGTGGGCTCTTCAGTTTAATTCAACTATTTTAAATTAATCTTTAATCAAATTAAATTTTAACATGTATCTTATTTGCTGGAACACATCCTCTAAGTTGTTATTTAGTCAGAGGTATGTTCGTTGTGATTTTCTTAATACTAAAATGTAGACCAGCATCAAATTTTAGGAAAAAAAAGCTGTAAAGTGTAAACAATTGCTTACCTCATTAGTAATTGACAAGTTTAACATAATACACACACAAACATAGCTATTAATTTACTCAAAGTGACAAAAATATGTGATTTTAGTTACTGTTAGACAATTCTCAAATACCTATATTAATATCCATTATTTAAGCTTGATGTGCAGTAAAAAATAAAATATGTATTAATTTAATCTAATTTTGAGTTTATCTAACAACCATTTGTAACATTTATATAAAATTTAAAAAAATGTTTAATATCTGTCTATTTACACATATCAATGGCATAGTTACAAATTAAACACACTACTCTTGTACAATTTTATGGGTAAAACCGATTTAGAAAAGTGTTAGTTGGTATACCTTTTAAATTGTCTCATTTATCTTTGTGTATGAGCCAAAATAATCTTGCTTCAGTTCAACTTTTATCATTACACCACATACATCATTTATACAATATGTAAAATATAAGCTAACATTTTTATCTTTGTATAGGCATAATTTTGTTTGGTAAAATAATGAAACTAAATCTAGATATTTCATCATAAATATTCTAAAATTAGCTCTCAAGATAGTTTCTTTGAACACAATAAAAAATTAAATAAAGTGAGAGATTTGCTTAAGAATTCAATGTAAGTAATGTTAACGTTACAAAAATCCACACTTGATAATTATTTTTGAAAAATATAATTTCCTTTTGTTAAACTTTTCCTCCCATAGGAAATTAAAGATACAAACTTTTTGATAAGAAAAAGATCACTTCTGTTCATAGAATAATTCCTCCTTAACTTTTCACAATGCACTTGTGTCCTTGTTGACTTATCATGATATTCAATTTCTCTTGGAAGAGTTGATGAGGTATTTGCAGCAGTGGGTGAGTAAATGTTTCTCCCCTCCCCCATCCCCTTGTATCCCTCCCAGCTCCCTCGTGTAGATGTCCAGTCCATATTGACCCTCCTCGGGAAAACTGATCATAAAGGAAACTACATCGTCGTCCAATGCATGCGACACAAACTTAGACAGACGTTTCTCTTCAACGCCGTTTTTGTGGAGGGTGGCCATGAAGTCGGTGAGGGGACGCGACATGCGGAACTGGAGTTCAAGTTCACGACCAGCAAACACCAGTGCATCCTGTGAAGGTTAGGTAAATTAGTAAACTAACACCTAATAAGTGGAGGGATGCAACGTTCAGATTGGTAATAAGTGTTCTTTAGAGAGCAAAATTTTCAATTAAATCTTCGCAAACTTTACCTTAGATTAATGAAGAATGCTAATTTAAAAATGTTATGATATGCTAAAATTTTTTAAAATCAACATTCCTCCCAATCTTGTGCCCAAACACAAAAAAGTAGAGTTGATGCAAATATTTTTTTTAAGACAAAACAATATGATTCTAAGTGATTGGAGAACTGGTTTAGCTGAACAAAATATTTTGTAGAAATTCAATCAATAAATGTACAGAGCTTTTGAAATGGTTTACTAAAGGTATGCACCCCATGAATTGTATTTATTTAATGTATTGCATCCATTCACCACTGCAATCAAAGCATATGGATTTCCTAACAATAATCATTGTTCTAGTATTAATAATGACATCACTGGCACAGGTAGTCTTTAAGAAATAAGCTAAAATATTAAAACTATCATTAATCTAACAGTTAACATCTAATTTGACTTTAAAGTATTATTTTTCTGATCAAAAATTGTTATTTGTTTTATTTTAGTATTTTTTCCAAGTAGTAGTTCGCGACTGACAACCATAAGAAGTATTTCACTAACTATTGAAATAGAAAAATAACTGCTCATTTTAGTGAACTAAATCACTTTGAACTGTTCTCAACTGTTAACTGTACTGTCCATTTCTAAACTAAAGAGAATAAAGCTGGGAATTCTGAATGCAAATGTCAGGGAGTGTGTCCATTTGTCTGCATCATGCTAATATGCACCTGCATATGCAGGTGAATACACAATAAAAAAGAGCAACATGTGATTATATATATATATATAAATAAATAAAAAAGAATATATCTCACTATATGATAAAATACCCATTTGAGACACTCCATAGGCTATTAGTACAAATTGAGTGATACACCTGCTGAAACAAAATCACAGGTCCGTAAAAACACTGGATTCACCAGGTAAATCAAATTTAAAATGGTTTCCCTCCACAACAAATGCGCATCCCACGGAGGCCCCACACTTTGAACCATCCGTGTAGATGCGCTAAAAGCCCTGAAAGCGAGTGGAGAGGAGCTCATTAAAGGTCCTCTAATATATAAACGGCGGGGTGGTCGCTTTAGGGAACTTGGCAAAATAAAATGGCATTGAGGTAGGCGTATCTTCCAGGGAGAAACTCGACCTGGGGATGTGGGGATAGCCTTTGACACGTGTCAAAAACTGATCGCAACCTGATCCCAACTGGCCTTTTACTACGCCATTTGGTTTCATACAAGACACGGTTAGGTGGATAAAACACAGGGCGGTATGCAACATGCTCTGGCATGTAATGCAGTTTTGACACGTAAGATGCCAGAAGATAGGACCGCTGGTAAGGAAAAGGGGGCTCACCGGCGTCGGCACAGATGCTGATGACTAGACTAGTATGAAAAGCACCAGTAGCCAGTCAAATACCAGAATGGTGGCCACTATCCAGCATCTTTAACGCCGAAGGTCTAGCTGATCCATAGATAAAACTGCCGTAGTCGAATTTCGATCTTACCAAGGCCCTATAGAGACGCATCAAGGTTTCCCTATTATCACCCCAGAACCGACCACTTGAACAGGTTTAGTGTTTTTATACACCTCGCTTTCAGGTCTTTGATGTGTGGGGTCCAAGTTAATTTAAATCAAATAAAAGTCCCAGGAACCTTACGATGTCTCTAGACTGGTAAAGTAACGTGGTTCATTAAAATGATGCGGCTGGCTGTATTACACGTAATTTATGGGAGTGGAAGACCGTCGTCTTGGCTGCAGAAAAGGGAAAGCCACTACACGACACCCACATACATAGCTTGTTGACAGCTAATTGTATCTGCCATTCAGCTCTGTTGAGACTAGACTAACTGCAATAAATTGCGTAGTCATCCACGAAAAGGCAGGAACAGACAGGTAGGCAAAGGTTGTCCACCAATGCCATTTATTGCGATGGCGAACAACGTACAGCTCTAAGTACTGTCCTGCGGCACCCAATTTTCTCTAATAAAATCATAGGGTAAGGTGTTTAACCTTACCCGGAAGTGTCCGACATAAAATTAGCTATAAAAACAGGAAAGTTTCCCCGGAACACCCAATTAAAAAAGGGTTTTTAAAATGCCGTACCGTCATGTGGTATCATACGCTTTCTCCAAATCAAAGAAAACTGCCAAAAGATGCTGTTTATGGAGAAAGGCATCATGAACAGCAGTCTCGAGACGGACGAGCCCCAATATTTTTCATAGACAGCTAGTTAAGGCTATCGATCTATAACTAGTTGGCTCTAATTTATCCTTGCCACGTTTATGTATTGGTATAACGGTCGCTTGCCTCCATAGTAATGGGAATTGACGAGATCCCCAAACACTATTGTAAAGGTCCAACAGATATGCCTGTCCAGCAGGGGGTAACTGGCGCAACATATTGTAGTGAATGTCGTTGGGACCGGAAGCTGTGCTGCCCGCCTGGGACAGAGCATACATCAGTTCATCTAAAGTAAAGGGGGATTTATAATCCTCCCCCCAGCTCCGACCATAATCAATCGAATGGCGCTCTATGTTCCGCTTATGCGCTGAAAACTCATTAGAGTAGCTCGCAGTGCTAGAATAGCTGTGAACATAGAGCCCAATACATTGCCGACCTCCACAGGGGAGGAGACAAATGAGCCGTTTGACAAGAAGGTAGGTAAATTATTATATGGTAGTTTTGCTACTACATAATTTAAGAAAAATAATCCCAAACCTTAGTTGGAGTGGAAATAGTAAGGGTAGAAATAAACTTTCTCCAAGACTCTTCTGCTTTCTCGAATGATACGACGAGCTCGAGCACGTAGAATACAGAATTACTCCAGATTATCTTTAGTGGGACGTTTATGGAAGAGACGTAGGGTCCTTCGACGGTCAGAGATAGCCAACCAACACTCCTCATTCCACCAGGGAACTGGAAGATGACGCGGATAAGGCAATGATTTATGGATAGAAGCCCTCACCAGCGCGATTACCATCAAAGTAAAATGTCCAACCCTAACAGTGACGTCAGGATAGTGGGGTTAATCAAATACAGCGAGCTCGTGAAATTCATCCCAGTAAGCACATTTAAGCACCCAATGTGGTACCCGTGCTTATACCGGGAGGATCTTTAAGTGTTGAAAGCAGAATGGGAAAATGATCGCTGCCACATAGGTCCGAGTGAACCTCCCAAAATAAGTGGACAACAATTCCGGGGCTACATAAAGTAAGGTCGATGGCAGAGGATACACAATTAAAGGTGGAGAAGTGTGTCTGGGTCCCAGTGCTCATTAACACTAGGTTTCCCGAGACAAGAATATCCTCTACCATCCTCCCATGGTCGTCTTTAAAATTAGATCCTCACACCAGGTTATGAGCGTTAAAATCCCCCCCCCCACCCCCCAAGATGATATAGGGGGCGGGAAGTTTTATAAAGAGGGCCTCTAGACTCCTCTTTGAAACGCGTTCACCTGGCGGGAGGTAGATGAGGCATACTGTCATTTCCATAACAAGGGAGATTGAGACAGCGATCACTTTGAGATCAGAAACTATATTCATATTTTTATGGTATATATTGCTTCGTGCGAGTATAGCCATACCTCCACTAGCCCGATCAAAGAATGGCTGGTCGGTACGATATACATCGTACCCACGAAGCATCGGGTTGTCAGTTGTGCGGAAGTGGGTCTCTTGCAAACACAAGATGAAAGGCCTCAGGGAAGAAGTCAGTTGTTTAATTTCCTCTACACGAGCACAGACAACCCTACCGTTCCATTGTAGTAGCGACGTTTAGTAAAATCAACTACATTAATCCGCACAATCCATAACGCTATCCCTTAAAAACATAAATTGGTTTAAGACCTTTTTAGGTCCTCTTGCCTTTCCAAGTCTCTCCTGGACCTCTTGTTTCAAGAGAGGCTTTTGTTTTACCAGAAGAGACTGGGGCATTGGATCCTTGCGTGAAGACTTTGTTATTGCCTTCGACGCTTTTTTTTTTATTAAAATGATAACAGTGGTCCCTCGCTGGGCTTTCCTCTGAAAACCACTGGGACTCGCCTTTGCGGCCTCTCTTGTTCCGCCACCCACTCCTACCTCTGAAGGCCCAGAGTCTAGAGCGGGCAAGCTAACAGAGGCCAAACGTGATTTAGTACCACGAGGAGGGCTCGGGGGTGGGGACGACGACCTCAATGAAGGTGTCGCCTCCCGTACTAATTTTGGTGCCATTATATTTGGCGCTGCTTTGGTTGGAATGTCTTGAGTAGACACAAGTGGCACTGGTCGAGACGACTTAGCAAGATTAACCGTGCACTGGCAGTTGGGACAGTTTATGTTCTGACTAGCAATTTGGCTGTATGACGTCTGAAATATCGGAGCCTGACTGGATACGTATTCCATGCGTGCCTGGGCATAGGAGATCTTTTGTTTTTGGATTGAATCTCCAGGCCTTTTTCCTCTACTTTCTATTTCGGACAGGCTGGAGACCAGGCAAAGTGTGGACCCTTGCAGTTTACGCAGAACTTCGGAGACTCACATGGTGTATCATGAGCCTCTTGTCCACATTCTGCACAGGTTGGTTTACCATGGCATTGCAGCTTTGTATGCCCACATTCCTAGCACTGAAAACAGTGCCGAGGGTTAGGGACATACGGCCGGACCCTAAGCAAGTGGAAACCTGCTTGGACCTCCTTCAGAAGGGTAAGAGTTGCAAATGTGAGAATATACGTATCCGTCTTTTTTTTCTTGTCAGTTCTTTTTGGTGACAATACGGTACACTTCGGTGACATGCTGGGGGGATAGATCCTCACAGATCCCCCCAATGCTCACGCAGTCGAGGTCAAATCAAGTGACCACTCCCTTGCAAACATTAAGGAACATGTGAGGTTCCACCTTCACCGGTATAAAAGTCATTGCTTGACGGTATTTACGTTATTGCCATGATGTTAGAGGACTGGACGACAGTCTCAGTCTGAATCAATATTGTGCCATCACACAATTTTCTTATCGAAACGTCTGATTTTGCTTCACCATTTATCGCTCTTTCGAGGATAGAAAGAGAAGGGAGAGGAAAGAATA
>CABFOW010000867.1:135831-179947 GCA_902141385.1 Timema californicum | reverse complement strand
ATACGTCCTGCATGAAATACGTCCTGCATGAAATACGTCCTGCATGAAATACGTCCTGCATGAAATACGTCCTGCATGAAATACGTCCTGCATGAAATACGTCCTGCATAGAAGCCTCCCCTTTTAGCCACCTCTTTATGACAAGCAGGGGTTACTGCGGGACAATTCTAAACCCCGTCCTGCAGGGGGGGACCATTTAGTAAAAACCATCTTTAATATAGCTGACCAGGATCCAAACAACAATTCCCTTGTCACAAGTAGTCTCTTCTAAGAGTGACGCCTTAGACCATGCGGCCAATGAAGCAGGTAACTTAAGGTGGGGATGCCAGGAACACAAGAAAAGGTAAAGTGTTTTGGCAGTTTTAACCCAAAATATATTTTGGTCAAAATATATCAAATATTGCTTCAATGCTAACATTTAGGGCCAGTTTCATAGTCAAATTTAGTACGCCACAAGTGCGGTGCTACACTAAGTACAATACAACACCTACCTAAGCTAGAATGGAATGATCCGTTCTCGCATAGGAAACTGGCCCATTCCATTCGAGTTTAGGTAGGTGTCGTCATGTACTTAGTGTAGCGCCGCACTTGAGGCGTACTAAATTTGACTATGAAACTGGTCCTTAGTTTAGTTTTCTTAACAGTTGAGTATCAGATCAAAGCGGAATTAGATGACAAACTTTTTAAATTAAGAGAAAGAGTTCATGAATTTCCAGGACATCAATGACATATTAAACAAGTGTTATGATCATCATGTGAAGACAATTAAATTCTACTGGAGCAATATTTGATTAATTTTGACCAAAAAAATTCTTTGCTGTAAACCTTTCAAAAACCCCTTTTCCCATGTTCCTTGCATCCCCACCTTAATTTAGCTATTGGGTCCTCTTTTTTTTCCCTGTGGTGTCTTAGTATCTGTTCTGATTAAAAGTATACATTAATTATGATAGAAATAAGGCAGAGAGTTAAAGGAAATATATTTACATTCATGTTAAGGGAGAATAGAAAAGTATTTAGGATGAAACTCTCAGAACACCTGGCTGAGATTTTAACCCTGATCTACCTGTCACCAGCAATCAAGTATAACATGAGAGTGACACATTAGATTATATGACCATCAGTACAGGCTTAATTTTAATAAACATCAAATGGTGTGAATGCAGGAAAGCTGTGAGCGATTCTGAGTTCAATAAAAATGTGGTCCCACTTTTGTAAAACACCTTTGTAACAATACAAATCTAAATAGCTGGATTTTACCTGATGTGTGATGGGTACAAGTCCAAACAACCTGGTAGCCTTGGTGGGGCCCCACTCCCCACTGGCGCAGTCTGGCAGCGGTACCATGACGGTCTGAAGCTCCTCACAGGCAATCTTGAACTTACACACGCTCTTGAACTTCATTGGTTCTCCCGTGAGGTATTCTTTAGGTGTCACTGCGTTAGCGAAGATGTCTAGCAGGAAAGCGCCACTGCACGGGGCATGCACTCGAAATGCCACAATGTTGCTAACTACAGACTGAAAATAAAAGAAATAATATAATAAGAGATATCCCTTTTCACTCTGAGGTGTAGTATGATTTTGGTAGAAAGATCAGCATCAGACAATTTCAAAATACACTAAAACTATTTTTATATAACTTTGTTGCAAGTTATGTGATATTCACCTTTTATTTTAAATAGGTAGTATCAATACCTATAAAATAATACTAATATTTTAGTAAAATATTATCAATGTTAAAATAAAGTATTTTTTAAGTGTTCCTCCTACCAGAATCCCACTATTCATTTGGTTTAGTATGAAAAGTGTAGAGGAAAGAGTGAAAGGAATAAATCCAATTTGTCTTTTACAGTGAAAAGAGGAATACAATTAACAATTTACACTGGTACTACTGGACAAAAAGGTAATGGCTACCTCTTGAGGAAAATCAATCGTTGCTGCTCAATCCTTCAACCTAGGTTTCATACAGTATAGTTTAATAATACAAGAGAATATCTTAAAGTGTATATGTAGATTTTAATCAATTCATATATAATGTGTGATTAGGGATTATTGTTCTCAAATAGCTGCTTGAAACAGTTATTTAATCTAAAAAATCATTTTACTCTGATGTAAATATAATAAAATAACTATGTTGCCTCACAATTAAATAAATCCCCCCCCCCATCAAAACCTCAATACCTGTTGGGGATATTCACATTTAAATCTGCTAAGGGGTCAAGGTCTTTAACTTCGCCATGTGATAGCTGATAGAAAGACGGTACACATTTGGGAAGGGCTTGGCAAAAGTTTTAATTAATGTGGAGAAGGCATTTTATAGTGAGTAAAGAAATAAAGTTTGGAAAGTGATGGGAGGAGGCTGGATTAGAAAGAGGACTTCTAATGAGAGTGAAAAGTGTGTATGAGGATAACGATTTGTGTTAAGATGAATAAGAGCTGGAAAAAGTGGTTAAAAAAAATAGAAAAAAAAGTGAATTAGGAGAATGCTTTTTCACCACTACTTTTTGTAATGCTAATGGTCATAAATAAAGTGGCAAGAAAATTCAGGAAGGGAAGAATAAAATATGTCAGTGATGAGGAACATATACTTTAAAGGAATGTATCCACATTAGCATTAAGGGGGAGTGGGTAATTGATTAGGAAAAATATCTTCAATATACCCTACTGGAATATAAGCCCGACTTCCTTGTTGCCGACAAACCAATGCAAGTAAACAATAAAAATTCGCCATCGTAGCCGACAATAAATCAAGCAAGAATGGAAACATTTCTTAAATTTGAGCAACCACAATCAATATTTTAATCCTGACATCTCTTTTCAATGTGAAAGCTATGCTGTATTTTTTTTATTGCTATTTCCTGTATCTTATTTCAAATACTAACTTATCTCATCCTAGGAGTTAATGAAATATTTTTATCACAATAAACATTAGGAAAGAGTATATTATAACCATCAGGAAAAGTAAACTGACATCTCTTAACAAATTAGGTTAGTACATCATCTTCTCGGATTAAATATTCTTGTAGAACCAGAAATTTTACAAATCTGCATTCATGACACTGTCTGCAAATCATAGACTAGTGTAATGGAAATAACAATTGAAGAAAGATCTATTTTAAAAGTATCACTGTCACCAGTATTTCCATATTATATCCAAGCAAACTATTTGATGATTGATACTCATGGAGACAGTCTGTCCCTGGTTCTAAATCTTACCATTGTTGCTTTTTTGCAATCTTTTAACATTATAAATCTTTACCTAAGTGATATTAAATTTGAAACATTTATTCTTCCATAAGCTTGGTAATGTTTTGAGTGAACCAGGCCAATCATAATAATAATACTTGTTTTTTTTATTAGTACAAGTGTATCAACTAAAAATATAAATTCACCTGCATAACAAATCTCTTCAAACTGACGCCGTCAAAGCTGTCTCCATCACTGTCATAAAATTTGAGGTTATAGTGAAATATGAGGCTAGATTGCATGTGTGATGGCATTGCTATTCTCACTGTGGAAGCTCCTGAAACAGGTGATATATTACATTATTGGCGTATCCTCATTACTGAGATAGGCATTAGTATTAATAGCTTTTGTCACTAAATGATTATTCCTAACAATAATCTTCAATGTAGGTATTTGCTCTTCTATGCCTCTAACTTAAAAGTTATTAAAATGAATGGTGAATCAAATTAATATTACACTACTTTCAGACCCCCCCCTCATATTTAATAAAGCATTTTTAAGATAAATTCAATTTTTATGTAACATAGACACCATACATAAATAATCACGCCATTCCCCTAAGGGATAGACAAAAGACCGTGCATATAGCTCAAAAAACAACTCTTTACTTAAGCCATCCTAACTAATTTCTCCACACTTCCTTATCCTTGCATACTCCCTTCGCTTCAACAACATCCATAAACCTGTGCTTTTATTCTTAAAACTCTAGTTTCTCTTTTACACACATTCGTCTGGCCTACCCCTTCCTTTTGATCCACACACTCTTCTATCATGTATTTGATTCATCACTCAATTCCACACTCATTCTTTCAATATGACCGAACCAATGTAAGACGCTTCTTTCACATTGATCGATTGGATTCCTTTTCAAAACTCACTCCTTCAGCACCAGATCATCATTGATTCACTCCATATGGGGTTTTACACATACATTTATTAGATATATCATTCCAAACGCATTCACCTTGCTCTTGTGTTTCTCCTAACAAAACCACATTCCACATCCATAAAACCACTTTTATATACTGCCATCTTTGTCTCTTGATACTACTATAATCTTTGCAATTGTCCACATTCATCCAACTACTTTCCGAGATGCATCTCTTTTTTTGTCAATTTTACCACCTACTCTTCTATTTTTACAAAACATTCTGCCCAGATACAAAAAATCTTTCAAGTGTTCTAACAGTTTTCCCCTTATACTAACCTCACAATCATTTTCCTGATCCATTCATATAAAAAACTATCACCTTAGCTTTAGAGAAATTTATACAAAGATCCATTTTGCCTGTCCCCACAGTCAAACAATTAAATGCATTCTACAAGTCACTTTCATTCTCAGCCATTAATATGGCATAATTTCCATATAGGGGCATTCTCACATTCACATTGTCGATTTACACACCAATCGCATCCTCACAAGTATCCCTCATATACTTATCCAAGAATACCTTAAAAAAACCATGGAGACATAAAATTTTCTAACACCCTGTTCAATGTCAAACCATTCGCCCAAAGCTTCATTCACTCTAATTCAATCTAATGCATGCATTACTTCCCTCAGACACTACCATAATTGCATTTACTAACCATACATCCACACTATACTCTCTAAGAACATAACATATACCTATTCACCCAATCGTATGCATTCTACAGATCTACAAATATACACTACACTTTTTTTCCCCTTGTCTTCAAAATCCACTTTCTAAACACAATGATTACATCAGCACAACATTAAAACCTAAAACTGTCAGANAGGGGGGGGGGGGGCGGCGAGGGGGATGCACAAATCCCAGAACAATGTATTTTTCAAATTACAACCACATTGCCAATCATGTTCTTTTTAAAGTTTTTGTGTTGAACTTTATAGTAAATTTAGGATTTTTAGTTTTTGTCATTTTCTCTAAAATAATATTTGGTGTAGGTATACCAAAGTGCAGTTTATAACTTTTCTTTTTTGAGTACATCAACTACTTTGTTTTTGTAAAATGTTTTGCACACAACTTATATTGATATAAAGCAAATTCAGTTAATGATTATGAAATAAAAAAACTTTTTATATAACTTATGTTTATAAACTATCAGTTTTATGAGAACTAAGAAAGATTAATTTCAATTTAAAAAATACCAAAACTTTATAGCAATCCTTAAGTCAAACTCACGAGTCCAAACTAAATATCTACGTTCATTATAGAGCTGTGCACCAAGCCACATGCTAAAGGAATTCTTTAAAAATTGCTGGCTAGGTCCACAACCTCTATTTCAATGCACATACTCAGATGGTTGCACACACCTACAACTTAGTAGAGACAGAAGGGCAGCGCTATCAGTCAAACTCACAAGTGGTATAGTAAAGAGAATGATACACACAAGAGCATAGCCAATTTTAACCAACTCAATCTAAGAAAATGTCGATTTTTTATTAAGTGCTATTCAATTTAATTAAAATGGAATACTATTTTGTGTGAAATAAATGGTGCACTTGCCCTTGCACACTCAAAGAGGAGTCACCAATGCTATGCCGTCTAATAGTACAAACATGGGACTTAGGTTTAAGCTGATATGCCTTTGGTTAACTATTCTTGGAAAATAGCCAAGAATTTAATATAATTAAAAAATATCTATTAAATAATATTTTTTATGTAGGTACTATATTTCAAATATGGTACTGTAAATAATCAAATTCATTTAAATAAACAAATACAAATCCTCAAAGAATGTCCTAGAATTAAATTGTTTTAGTACATGTCTGAATACTTGATTGATGCCAATCATAGGACATTAATTTACACTAGTACTTAAACACCAAAACCATGTAATGGTATTTGTTAAGTAAGATTAAAATATTTAATATAATATGAATGTCTACAAAATGGGAAACTTAACCCATTCAGAATAACCATTTATACAAACTATTCACCTGTAGCGTCAGTGTACATCACTGCCTTGGTGTGCGAGTCTGGGAAGTACAAGCCATAACGAAAGAATAGTGACCGCACAAAAGGCAACTCTTCAAAATCTTGAAGTGTAATGGGATTCTTTAATAGCTGCCAATCGGACTGCAGTGGGAAGAACTCGTATATGAACTCTCGAGGATCGGTTAGGAAGTAGTGATCATCGTATTCGTATCTGTGGAGCAGTAATTGTAACAAGAGGTAATTAGTTGATAAATTGAACAATTGGAAAAAAAAACACTTATCACCACTTTTTTTTAGGTCCATTTTGTTATGGATGGACGAAGGTACGGGAAAGAGGGATCATAGAAAATAAAAGGGAACATACTCAATTGGCTTTTACATTGAAAGGAAGATCACAGATCAGGAGAAAGTGTGAAACTTGCAATACTAATTCCTAAAATTAGGAACCAAAAAACCCAAAAGGGATAAAAAGTAAACTTGTAAAGAATGAAAGAACACATAGAACATAAGTAAAAGGAACAAATAACATTAATCAACTAAAATTATTTTTTTATTATTCTAGGTAGAGGCAAATTTATTAAATTATATGCTTCTTCAAACAACAAAAACTATATTTTTTATAATGGACAAATTTAAAAAATCAGCTAAAAACCAATATAGGCTAATCAGGAGGAAAGGAAGTTGCTAAAAATGAAAAACACTAGGGCACAGATTAATCAAAAGTTAAAAAAAATTGCTCTGAATCAAGTTGAGAAGCACAACCAAATAGATAATCTCAAATGTAAAATTTTAGCTTCTTAACTAACATTAATTTGGGTATTATTTTGAAAATCACTATAATATATACTTACATTTCTCAAATAATTACAATGAAACACCATTCATAATGTTCCTATTTTTTAACACGAGATCCATGGCGGTCTAGGGGTAAGGTGTTAGACTTCTGTGCGGGGGGTCCGGGATTCAATCCTGTCTCAAGACTAGATTTATCTGATTGCCAAACCTTTCCTTCACCTCTGACAAGAGGTGTATTAATCACAACTTTTGAATGTGAGGAATGCCAGGCCTTCACCGTGGTTCATATTCCACGTTAAACTGGAGGTCCTCCATTTAATCTCACAAACACCTTACCATTAAACATAAGCGTGTGTACAACCTGAACAGGTAGTAAGATGAGGTTATAATAATATTTAAAATAAAATTTCTGCTCTGAATACTTTTATCAGTTATCGCCAATTACTTGCTTTCATCAAAGCCTTAAATTAAACATTGAAAGGAGAACAGAAGGGCAAGGCCTACACATTAGAAAAGTGTATGCTTCTAAGTTCACAATTAAAACACAACAAAACACACAACTATGAAATTTTCAGGGTACATCAGTCCCCTTCTTCAGCAGAAGAGAGTTTTAATTGTTAACTTTGAGGCCTACAGTTTTCTAGTAAGTGTATATTTAGGCTTTACTCGTCATTCCTCCTTCCAATGTTTAATTTAATACAGCCATTTAACGCCATTTTTCCTTTGTTATCATTAAATCCTTAATAGAGAGTATTCTCCAGAACTACCCAATAATCAAATACAACAAAAGTAAGTTGTTTTAGTGGAATGGAAGATCAGTTAAAGCCTTAATCTGGATTATATGTACAGCCCTTAGTAAATTCAGATCCAGTAGATCAGATGATATAATATTATTACCTAAGACTGTCTGACTTTCCCTTTGCTCCTGCTTTAGGCACTTCCTTAGCATTAACCAGGTGTCGGGCCCCCCAGTTACACTGGACAAATCTCCAAGCTCCTGCCACATAGACCGCATTCCAAGAGTTGCGGAAACGGTTGTCTTCAAATCTCACGCCTGGTTGATAGCCAGCCGACTTGGAGTAACCTTTTATTACCACACAGTGTAGACCTGCATAACTGAAATATTAAATTTAAGTTTAATCTAAGCCAACAATTTACGGTGTCACATGAGCATACGTAATAGAAAATTAATTAAATCATTGATCAACAAATTTTGCAAATATCTATTTATATTTATATACTTTTATCCATGGATGGGAATGTAAGGTTTTGCACTTATCTACAATATTGGTTTTAATAAATATTTGCTTTGCATGCGTATAGTAATTTTCGGCCTAGTACTGTGATAAGATTGTTTAGATGTTATGCCTTAAAAATCTTGTCCAATCGACACAATGAAGACTTTTGTTTTGAGCTCTGGTGTTGTCAAGAGCGGCCTGAGGTAAATGTTGCGCCCGGGTGATATCCCCTCACCTCCCCTCCCCATATTACTGCGGGACAGTAGGAAAATATGAAAGTAATATTCCCAGCCCTAGCAACTCCGAACTTAAGGTAACTTAACATGAGCGTGATAGGAAAATAATCTGAGGAGAAACTCCATAAATAGTAACTTTACTCCAAACGTTTCACCGTGAGATTGTACAAAAACATTTAGGATTACAAGAAAATGTTTGTTTTTCTCTTTATTGTTTATCATAAAAATTCTTTGAGGGCACAATTTTTTCAAAATGGTGGATGTAAAAAACCCTTTTAAGAGTGAAACCATATTCTGCCTTATTCACTAGACCAACATACAAAATTTCATGTTAGTATCGAAAAGTTAACGATTGTTATGCTTAGCAGCTCAATTATTTTGCCCAGGCGCTGTTAGGTTAGGTTGTTGCGCTGTTTGGCACCTCCTTCGAGCTAGCGCCCTGGGCAGTCTCTCAACCCTTAACCCGCTCCTGGGTGTTGTAAAGATCTTCTAGTCATCACAAACTGTGGAAGCAGGGGAGCTAGAAAGGGTTTGAAGATCTCTATAAATGCAGATAGAGGTTTCACTAGTCTTTAACTTGTATTTAGAGCCATATTAAATAAAATACCGCATATAGATGGACAACTTTCAACATGTCGGTGTGTTCCTTCCTTGATTTTTACACAATACAAAGTGAATACATTTTAATATTAAATTGACTTAATCATGCCTTAGTTGTTTAATAAAGGTGGGATTTTTTAGAAACTGGAAATGCACTTTAGGTTAATTCTAAATAACTCACTCATACCGTACTTTGCATGCATTTGCACCAGGCAATTGTAAGATTTTCACCCTCCTGAAATTTAAACCAACGTATCCCACATTTTTTGAAACAACTCCTCAACAATCTGGACCAGGGACAAAACTTAAAAATGACAAGTTCAGTAGTATTTTTAGAATAAAGAGTTACAATGCTTTTATAGTTTAACAGAGCTAATTAAATTAATACTAGCATTCAACACAATAAATAAAGTTTATTTTACAGTGTTTAAGTTTTGTAAAAACAAACCTACCTAACTCAAGTATTATCTTGTTAATTATAAGAATGATAAATATGTGCAGAATCTTTAGTAAAATAAATAAACTTCCAGGTTATACTAACCTGCACAATCTTTTGAAAAGCACATGATAGCTTTCTGTGCCGTGCTTAATGCCTCGGAGCAGTCCCATCGGTGTGTCCCCACGTAGATTGTCATCAAACTGCATTGTATTCAAGTTCTTGACTGTGATCCATCGAAAAATTGTCCTGCAAAAACCCAACACTAACCATGCAACAGTTGTACCAAAGCAAACTGGTTCCAAATGTTCTGCAAAATATGTATTTATTATTTTCTTATTTAGCACCGCGTCTTACTACCCGTTTGGGTTATATGCTTTAGTACTAATTACACTAACGGATTAGGAATTGAAAAGGTTGAATCTAGAGGAAGCGAACCCGAATTTGCGTGGAGGTAGAGTGGAAAACCATTTAGGAAAAACTACCCCCAGTTCACCCGACCGAGATTCGAAACTCGATCTTCCAATCCTCGGTGGTCTAGCTCAATCCGAATGGCGCGTTAGCTAACTACGCGACCGAGGCGGGTAATATGTATTTAATAATGTTGTAAACTAACAAGTATTGCGGCTGTATTTTGGATCTCTATGAGAGAAAAAGTAAGATCTGCTCAAGTCATCGTGATAGGGATATGATAATGTGGCACCCCTGATCTTTTTGGGCATACAAGTCTAGAAACTAATTCTTTTCTCTAGACTTATTATTTTAGATCACCTTAATACGCTTGCTTACACATAAAAATGTAATTTACTTTAAGATGAAATGTAAATTGTACACTAGTTTATTTCCTAATTTTGTAAAAAAAATTCTCACCTTGCTTTTTCTATATCGGAGGTGCAACGTCCTACCAACTGTCGCACAAGATCTGTAAAGGTTTTCTGGTCTTCTTGAGCTACCTATAAAACCAAACAAAAGTTGATTGTTTTAACAGTTTAAACAAATGTATTATAAAAAAAACTAAATTTTATGTGCTGCATCTTACCAGCCATACGTGTGTTATATGTATTAAAACTAATGGCGTGGCGAGGAGTAAGGTAGAATTTATAAGAAATTTATCTATGTGTGGAGGAAAAGACCATCCGAGAAAAACATTACAACTGACAAGAGTTTGAACTCCAGCCTCCTAGCCCTCAGAAATTCTATCTATTGTTTAAGTGATACCTTATACCAGTAGTAAGCTAACTACGGTTCACTGGCTGGATATGGCCCACCTAATTTTATCTGGCCCACAAAATATTTAGCAAATAAAATATTCTGTTCATAAAAATAGACTAAAACTAATTGCTAGATGAGAAATACACGGTTGACATTTTTTTGCTCGATATTATTATTTGGAGCGGCACATACATTTTTAAAAAACCCACTAGCCTACAACCTGTGATATCAAAAACGTTGATGACATGTCTTTATTATTCCTATCTAGCATCGCATCTTACAACCCATTCGGGCTATACGCTTAGGTAATAATTACTCTAATAGGTCAGGAATTGGGAAGGTTTTATTTAGAGGAAGTGAACTCTCATATGAGTGTAGGAAGAGTGGAAATTCACCTCGTACAATGTTAGCAAAAAAACAATTTTATAATCTTATTTAAAGAATTTAACGCAACACTCTTGTATTATATTTTAATTTTAATTTAAAAAATGCCTAAATCTCTGTTTTAGGTACATTTTAGTGTATCATAGTCTATATAATTTATTAAGAAATTATATTCAAATTATATCTTTAAATTTTCAGAAATATTATTCAACCTGCACTGGTCTAAGCTTTAATCTTTATGATGTAAAATATGTCAAATTCACATTGTTTTATTTTGTTCTTATATTTTGTATATAAGTTTGAATGAATGTGAGTTACTTACAGAAATAGCGATTTGGTCAATATCTGCAAACTCAATGGGGTCGCTATACACCTCGAACTTGGAAAGCGCAGGTGGAGCTGGTATTGGTGCTTGGCTGGGATATGGCAGAGCATCCTGTGTGTAGCCATCTCCCTCATCTAGGTACAGACTCTCCGCCATCATGTACTCGCTGCGCTTCTCGTTGATGAGCTCCAACATCTCCCTGCTCTGCTTCTCCACAAGTGCTGCTGTGGCCGCTCTGAAAAGTTCAACAACATAACTCATGTTTCTGCCATACATTTTAGCATGAATTAACATATCATGGTAATAATCATAATAATAACCATAATCACAAAGTACAAATGTGCAAGCTATTAGAGGCATAAACCAAGGCAGTAGCCAGAGGATTTTTTTGGGGGTTCAACACCCCCCTCCCCCAAGAAATTTTATGAAAAAAATATATATGGCTTTATTTATGGTTCAAACAATATCAAAATTAAAATACAAATACAAATTAGGGGGCTGTGTTACCATAAAAAGCACTTCAGAGAGCTCATAGGTGTTACATATTTAGAAATGTTCGTAGCCTTCGGCATTTTGGGGGTTATTTTACCATAAAAAAAACTTCACAGAGCTTCAAAAAGTGTTTAATATCTAGAATTTTACTAAGCCTTCGACAGCTAGGGGGTTATACCCCACTTCAGTGAGCTTCTAGAACTGTTTATCATTTAGAATTTTTTTCTAGCTTCCAGCAATTGGGGGATGTGCCCACCAAACTCCCTCTGAAGTTATTGGCTGGCTACGGCCTTGGTATAAACCATTAAAATGTCACGAAAGATTAAGCTTTAAAAGGAGCCAAACTTAGTTAACTTGTTGCTAACACGTGATATAATGACGGGTCTAATTTCTTAGTATTCAAGTAAAAGGAAATTATATGCAGAAAAAGTGGTTGGCCAACAACTGAAGCACAATGCCTCAACGATCTTAGTCGAGACTTGAGACCATTCGAATTTTCACATTTCTTTAAAATCTACCTTATCACTGCAGCATCAGGGGCGGGCAGAGGTAAATTTTTGCGCCTGTGCAGGATCTCATTTTGGCAACCTCCCTATAAAGGGTGTATTTAAATTGATGTCAAATATTCTAAGGGTGTATTCCCAACCATGAAACATTAATAAAAGTTAATATAAACATGAGTCTAGAAGAAAAGCTTAATTTATGAGCTCTGAGGAATTTTTTTGTTCAATTTATAATAGATTTTAAAAAAAAGTAATGCAATTAAACAAGATAGAGTTCAACAAAAGCAAACAAAAACAAACAAAAACACAAGACTGTTTTGTTACAAAAATGGTTCAAAATGGTGTCCTCCAGCTTCGATGCACCTCCTGATCCTGCGTCCCATGATCTGTTGAATATACATGGTTTTTACGTATTTTCTAATATCAATTTACGATACGCTCTCTTATCAAGCACAGGATTTGAGTAAACAACGGACTTTAAATGAAGCCAAAGATAAAAAAAAATCCACTGTGTTAAAATCTGGTGATCGAGAAGGCCATTCAACGGAGCCCCCACCTCTATTCCATCTTTGAAGAAAACCTTTCATCAATTTAAATCTAAGCGTTCCTAGACCCATGTTTGTATAGGGTGGGGGAAAAGTCTACACATTTAATAACCCGTTGCCGAGGAGGAGGGTTGCTAGAGTCAATGACCTAGCTCACGGTTTCAAGGTCACGATTTATTCCTATAATGTCGAGCCGCCAAACTGGCACCGGTCATCAGGGAAAACCCATTGCAGCATCATTCAAGGTCGTGTTATATTCCTATCCTGTCGAACCACCAAGGAAAACCCATTCCTACATTGGGGGTTGCGACAACGGAAAAACCCATTACCACATAAGGGGTTGCGACACATGCTTTGAAGGAGGGGAAATTAAGGGGTGTGAAGTGAAAGGTAGTGCAACAGTCTTGCGAGAGGGAGCAGTCAATGCAACTTAGCTCGTTCATGGCGATGTAAGGAGGGTGGGGGGAATGAGAGAAAAGTGAAAGGGGCCTTACGGCCATGATACGCCTTCAGCTGTTCGGTGGTCACACTCTTCGCTAAGTGGCTGGCCAAAAAAGATGCTCCCAGCACTAACTAGCGACGCCGAATGAGGAGCGCCCAGTGCCGTGGACTGCATGCCAATAAATAAAGAAAAAACTCTTATGCCCCATCCAAATCCTGTGACAAACTCCCCACACCAATAAAAAAAACTCCAACGGCCAATCCAAATCCTACTCAGACATAAATAACCAATAAGCACAAATAAATAACCATTGAGTACACATAAAAAAACAACAATGGGCACAAATAAAAAACAAATGAGACAAGAATAAACAAGTTTGGAACACTGTAAAGGGGGTCAGGAGAAGGGGGAGGCTGTCAGGAGAGGGGGGAAACCAACAGCCAATCAGAGAAAGAGGGGCGTGGTCACGTGACCAAATTCAAACAATCCCTTAGCTGTGACAGGTGGGCCCACCAGCTACTCTTTTACTTTTAACCTGTAGCCGACGGGAAGATTCCAAAAAATTTCAAATTTTAATTTCTATCCCCCGAAAATAATTCAAAATGGTGGATCAACTTCAAAGTTAATGCCAACCATTCTTTGGAGGTCTCTTGTGGCTAAACGGTAAGACCTATAAAAAAACGGCTCTGGAATTACATTAGTTTACATCCACTTGCAAAGAAAACTCACTGGAGGTTTGGGGGCGGAGCCCCCAACGAGGAAATTGAGTTTTAATATAGAGTCCCATTTTCATCATAAGAACCGTTGGAAAATACACATTTTATTACCGGTACATTATTAGTTTTGACTTTAGTTACAGGTAATATTGATCAAACATGAGGACAAGTGCATATTAAATGAATTGACGTATTAATACACAGATTTTCTAGCTATCAGATAAGGTCATATCTATGAAAATTTGAATATACATCCCTTGTAGCTACACTCGATGCCATCGTTTAGAGAACTGCGGATCTTATGGAGAACCGCTTTATCTCCACTATCGGCTAACTGTTGCTAAATTTGTTCCCTCTTAGCTACGTCAGGAACCCGCCTCGGTGGCGTAGTTAGCTAACGCGCTAGTTTCTTGTTGAGCTAGACTGCTGAGGACATGAAGATTGCAGTTTGAATATAGGTCGGATGAACTGAGGTTTTCCCCTAAATGGTTTTCCACTCTCCCTACTCGCAAGTGTGGGTTCACTTTATTTATCAAGCAGTGATAAATAAGTAATGTCTGAAGATGATTGACAGGGGTAAGACTCAACTGCTAGTAAACTTGACGAACCAGCGTTGATAAATGTCTTGTTTTTAAGGGAAGAATGACAACACGATAGCAAAAAAGAAAGAAAGAGAGAACGCTGTTTCCCAATAGCAGTCATGCAGTTACCACGCATATAGTATCCAGGGTACACATATTTGGAAGAGGATGTATACACAATTGTTTTTATACGTTGACGATTTTTGAATATGAAATAACGACATGGTTATACATTCAGACACAGAGGATGTTTATCTTCGAATGAACGTCAATTTGAAAGTTGAAATACCGACACAGCAACGAAATGTTTCGTAACTTAAGACAAGAGTGTGCTTGCGGCTTTTGTGTGCAATAAATAAACCTGACGAGTTGCTGACTAACATGACCTGTGTGCAACAACTCTGTAGAGTCATGGGCAGGTCATAACGTTATGCTGCGTTCGCTGACCGCATGCACATTTCTGTATTTGCAAGAGAATGTACTCTGCTCGTTGACTTCATAGCTGCAAGAGAATAAGGGCCAATTTCACAGTCAGCACGTCTTGAGTGCGGCGCTACTCTGAATACAGGACCACACTTGAAACAGGTCCATTCCATTCTGGTCGATGTAGGTGTTCTGTATTTAGTATAAAGCCGCAATTGAGGCGTGTTAAGTCTGACCATGAAACTGGCCCTTTTGTTGTTTTTTAGCACCGCGTCCTACTACCTGTTCGTATACATATGTTGTAATAATAACGTAAATGAGTTAAGATTGAGGAAGGTTGGCTTTTGAGAAGGAAGTGTACCCGAATTTGCGTGAAGGGAGAGTCGAAAAACATTTAGTAAAAACCACCCTAAGTTCACCCGACCGAGAGTTGAACTCCGATCTTCCTGTCATCAGCAGTCTAGTCTAACATGAGAGTGACGCCTTAGACCATTCAGCCACCAAATATAGCTGACTTAGTTATTAGAGGCGTTATGCAAGAACGATAGTTAATGCTTAGTGGACTGATAGGGTGGTCCCGAGCACAATATCGCTCCATCTTTTAACCTAGGATGACGCAAGCAAACCCACGCTAGTGTCCACTATCCAAATATAGCTGACTTAGTTATTAGAGGCGGTATGCAAGAACGATAGTTAATGCTTAGTGGACTGATAGGGTGGTCCCGAGCACAATATCGCTCCATCTTTTAACCAAGGATGACGCAAGCAAACCCACGCTAGTGTCCACTAAGCATCCACTTAGCCAAGTTCTTGCATACGACCCCAGTGAATATCATAACCCTTTCAGTTAACTCCGAATCACTCGTACCTCACCTACTTTAACAGCACGGGAAGATTTAGACCAGGGTTCGTGGACCACATCCAGCCCGTGAGACACATCTGACGAGCCCGCTTGTCTGCAATACTTCTATATTACTATCCGGCCTGAAGTTATACACTCACTCTAAAAATGATTTCGAAAAATCAAGTGCTTATTTGTTTTAATCATTTTAAAGACTGACTGAAGTTTTATTTACAAAATTTAACAACTACTTCTTTGGATACTACGCTAACCCCCATAAATATATGAGAAATTATAATATTTTAAATATATACTAATTATTTAAAATATATATAATCAAATAGCTAATAAAAAGATCTGCATCGGTGGGCACAAGTAATAAACGTCAGGTTCTTCTGGTCTAGTTTTCCGGTCAGGGAGGCCCGGGTTGGAATTTCAACTAGATGTAGGGAGGGTGGTTTTCCTAGATAGTTTCCCACATTGCCTTCACTTAAATGTGGTTACGCGCCTTCTAAACTATATCTTCCTCATCCCTTACCCACTAACGTATTTTTCTTTTATCACCGAGTCTCACTACCCGTTCGGATAAGTCTACTCGTACTTCGGAACCGACTACGTCTAACATCCGACTACACGCTACTTGGTCGTACGACTGGATTCCATATATTGAAACCGAATTTATAGATGCGATCTATCCTTGTACCTCCTAGTTGACGTTTAGTAGTGAATTATTATTTTGAGTTTTTCTAAATAGAGTGAAAAATTAACTTATTATTGTACCTCCTTGAAAATAATCTACTGATTTGGCAATTAGGAAGGCGATGAAGGAGGAATTTTTGGGTCAACAAGACGTGTAGAGTAGTTTTTTTAAATTCCAAATGCACTTCCTCCCGAAAACTAAACATTTTAATTTTTCTGTTAACATTTTGGTAATTTTTAAAACTAAAACACAGGTGAAATGACTAGTCAAGTCATAAGACTTCAACGAAAAATCCCAACTTGTTGGGATCCGGTCGCAGGTCGGAACGATACGAGCGCAATAGGACGATTGAGTCACCTCGCTTCCAGTCATCCAGTGTGAGGACTCCCGTCCTTTGTCTTATGTCGGGATTACTCGGGTGACTTCGTCTTACGTAGTCGGTTCCAACGTACGAGTAGCCTTATAAGCTTACTAGTCAGTCATCGCAGCGATGGCTGCAGATTATTGCACTAAAAGGTATTATAAATATTGATTGTGAAAGGATCTATATAATAAGCACTCATTCACTTTATAGTTTAAAGTTTACTCGTCAAAGGCTACCAACTTTACTTAGATAGTTTTCGGTATATAATTTGAATAAAAACGTATATTTTACCCCTTCACGTCTCGATGGGAACTGTAAAACTACCCCTCTATCGGATCTTTATCTATTAGTTGCATAAACCATTCAAGTACCTAAAGATTGAGATGATATTTTAAAACAAAGACAAATATTTTATTTACCAATATACAGCTATAAACACATAATGGTTTCCATGGAGATGTAAACAAGGAATGATTGTACAGATGAACCACTGTCCACACAGATGGAAAAGATTAAAAATTCCGTTTTAGTTTTAGGCCAATAGTTTTACAGACATCCTGATTCCCTTATCTATAAAATGAGTGTTCGTTTGTCAAAAACTGTTGTCATATCCTCGTAATTTCTATTACTGGAGATAAAATGTGATAATGAAAATGAGTGTTTGAATTTGTGATTGTGTAAGAGTGTGGGAGAGTGAGTGTGTATGGGTATGTGTATGTGAGCGTGAGAGAGAGTCAGAGAGAGAAAATAAGAATATAGATGTGGCACTCAAATATTACGGTACTTTGAAATATAATTCCCTCAAAATTAAGTATCAACATGGAAACATAACTGAACTGAATGTATTTGTAAGAATGTAAAAAGATCATCAAAATTAAGCGGTAAAATGAAAACAAAGCTTAACTTTGTATTTGTATCGTGTTACTCTTTGCTAAAATGAACATCACAACCCACTATATGAATGAAATATTCATCAAAAGCCACAGTATGGAAAAAATCAACATCAAAAGCCACTATTTGAATAAAATGAGCATCAAAACCCGCAATTTGAAAAAATGAACACCAAAAGTCATTCTAATGGAATGGCTCTTATGTTTTTAACATTATTTAAGATAATTTTATTGTTGAGCTTATAATACATACCAAAACATATTTAAACATAATTTTATCATGCATTAAACAAAACGTAGACACTATTCTCACGAACTTAACCTTTTAATTTTCGAATTATGCTCAATTTTATCGATTTAAATGTGAATTAACGATAACGACATTCTAATAAATATAAATGTTTCCACAGTTTGGGAATCTTAATTAAGCTGCGCCATAACCAGCATCCAAAGAGAAGATAGTGATTTGATCGGATCAACAAATAAAGATAAGAGTTATTTTTTAGCCAAAGATATATTTTATTTAGAGATTTACAGCCATGCAGCAAACGTTTCCATGGTGATTAGACAAAGAATGGAAACTCGAAATTATCTGTGAAAATCGGGCTTTCGTGGAAAAATATTGTTTTTCCCGGGATTCTCGACTCCTAACATTTAAAATGAGTTCTTTTGTCAAAATATGTTCAGTCATTTCCTCCTAATTTCTATCCCCGGAAACGGGCTTATAAATGTATAAGAGAAGATGAACTAATTACGACAATGGTTTTAGGCATAAAGCTATATTTATGGGAAGTGTACCCGAATTTGCGTGGAGAAAGTGTGGAAAACTATTTAGAGAAAAAACACTCCATCCAACCGAGATTCGAACCTCGTTCTCCCGTTCGGCTGTTGTCTGACTCAGAACATCTGACTTGACAATTATGCCAAACCAGGTTGTCTGCGACAGGGCTGATTTGTTGTTTGAGTACCGAGTCATTGTCATGACTCTTAACCTCGCGAATGAACTTATAAACCTGATGAAATGGAACAGATGAAATGAGCCTGCAGAATACTACAGGTGTTTGATTTTGTAGCCCGACTCAGGACTGTACTGACTTGACCGTAATGCCAAACCAGGTCTGCCTGCGAAAGGGCTATATTTGTGTTCGAGAATAGAGTCACTTTCGTGACTCCTGACCTCGTGAATGATTATTAATACCTTGTACATACATACACTTGATTAATTATTTACACTAATAGTATCATTATTTACACTGTGAGGTGAAATTGGTGAAGATGAATGATTGCACTGGGTCTCGGGATTTGGGGAGGATTTTCTTGACTAGGATGTGGGCATGTGATGGCATGAAATGAGCGAATGGTGAGAAGTGATAAGAGGATTAAGTGTAGTGTTGTCTTCAGTCTGTCATTCAGGCGTAGTTGATTGTCACATGTGGGTTAGTTTTTAATTCTAACTATGCTAGACCTAATAATAGTATACAATAATAATAATAATAATAATATATATTTATTAATTTTCTCTAGGTTTTAAGTTATAATATTTTTTTAAATAATTTTATATAATTTTCTCTTGGTTTTGTATTTTTAATTTTTTTAAAGGTTAAAATAGACACTTAATTTGTTAGTATTAACGCTCAACTACGCCATCCTGGGTCGTTTGTAGTACCTATCTTCTGCAGGGTAGTAGCGTCCTAAGTCCCTAACTATCTCGTTTGTGTGTGTGTCTGTCTCTTCGTAGAGTTTTGTGTTCCTTTCCCTGTATATGTCTTGCAGCTGTCTGCACTTAGTCATTTCATGTAGGTGTGTTATTCTAGTTCGCCAGGGTGCTCCAGTGATAGTTCTGAGTATCTTGTTTTGTGTGATCTGTAGTTTGCCTGTGAGGTGTTTAGCTCCGTAGCTCCATACTGCGCAGCTGTACAGTATTACCGGCTGTATAATTGATTTGTATAGGACAGTTTTGGTATGCATGCTTAGTTCCCTTCCTTTGAGTAGAGCGTACAATTGTACATATCTCCCAGTAGTTTTTTGATTCGTATCCTCTGTGTGTTCTCCAGGTTAGTTTAGAATCTATTGTAGTGCCTAAATATTTTGTATATTTTTTAACAGGTATTTCTGTGTCGAATAAAGTGAGTGGCGCTGGGAGTTGTCTGCGTCCTCGGCTAATAATCAGTGCTGCTGATTTCGTAGGGTTAACTTTGATCCTCCAAGTCGTGAACCAAATTTGTAGTTCTATAAAGTACCTCTGCATTTTTAAACTGGCAAAGTTTGTTTTTATAGATGGTGTAGGCCATGGTGTCGCCAGCAAAGAGTTGTACTTTTATATGTTGTAGCATCGGGATATCTGAAATATATATGCTATAAAGGTGTGGTGCCTCGATCTCCCCGTCGTATACTTAGAGAGTAGTGCCTTTAGAGCAAGCGGCTTTCGAAGCGGGCCACTAGCGTAATTAAAATGGTGATAGTCCAGACAGGTAATAATACTATCTACCCTAAACCAAAAGTTTATAATATTACTAAGCAACCATCATTGTATAAGCTGTAGCCCGCAACAGGTACAAAGTTTGTTAATTTGGCCCTTGGATTACTATTATTAATTATTACTAATAGCACCACATCTTACTACCCATTCAGGTTGTACGCACTTACGCGAATGTGTAATGGTATGGGGATTGTGAGATAAAATGGANAATTACAGTTTAAGACCAGTGATGGTGGTGACCTGGTGGTCTAGTGGTAAGGTGCCAGACTTCTGTGCTAGGGGTCCGGGGTTCAATCCTAGGTCCCAGCACAGATTTATCTGATTGCCAAACCCTTCCTTCACCTTTGACAAGACGTGTATTAATCACAACTTGTGAATGTGTGGAGTGCCAGGCCTCCACCGTGGTTCGGATCCCACGTTAAACTGTAGGTCATCCATTTTATCTCACAATCCCCATACCATTACACATTCGCGTAAGTGCGTACAACCTGAATGGGTAGTAAGATGTGGTGCTAATAATAATAATAATAATAATACCACCACCACTGATTTAGTCTGTTTGACGCCACCGGAACTCAAACAAAACAAAAGGTCACAATTAGTCACGTGGTGCTCTTGTCCATAGCCGGTGGCAAACTGCAACTACTAGGAAGCTCCACGTAAAAGATCACGTCAGTAATTAAAGTAACTATAGTGATGTTTGTTTGCCATGGTTCACCAAGACACAAGTGTCGACGGGGAGAGTTCGTCTAAACGAACCGAGAAATTGGTGATATTTTTATTCTATAGACCGTTTGAGGAGAGAATTGTGAAACCGGAGATGTATACGTCTCATCTAGCTGAAGAAATAATCTAGGCCGAGTGTTTCCTCCAACGCCTGGATGACATTGGCCCAGATGATCGGTCATCTGGCGAGCTGGACACCGTTCTCCCACAAGCTGCTACGTGCCATCCATTTTCATTGTCTTCTGATACACTTCCACCGGGGAGGTTCGTCCGATTGAGACACTTCCACCGAGGAACCCGTCTCGGTAGCGTAATTAGCTAACGCGCTTGTTTCATGTTGATCTAGACTGCTGAGGACGGGGAGATCGAGGTTCGAATCTCGGTCGGGTAAACTGGTGATGGTTTTTTCTGAATGGTTTTCCACTCTTCCTCCACGGAAGTGCGGGTTCACTTCCTCTATATTCAACCTTCCCAATTCCCAACCCATTAGCGTAATTAGTACTGAAGCTTATAACCCGAATGGGTAGTATGACGCGGTGCTATAGCGATCAGTGACGTGTCATGGTGTGTTGCCACTGTACTTGTGATTTGTTTTTTCATCACTCAGTAGAACACACATTGGACAGGTAACAACGGGAAAAGAGTTTCCATGTGAGGGTTCAAGAGCAGAGCCTTTTTATGATTGGTCAAATGGGATACAAAGTGGATGAGAAACTATCACAAATACTTAACAGATTAAATAGTAATGCCATTAGGTTTTTAAGTACGGTTATAGCCGCATTTAAACAACATATCCTGTAAATTGGAAACATGACGCCTGGACAAAGAAATCCCCGGGAAGATCTCAGGTTCGATTCACTTATCCAAGTGTCATTTTTTTTTAATTTACAGAATATTACAGATAAAGTTTAAAGACACTATTTTTAACAGGACGACATACCGCAACATGCCATTGACATCGGCACGTTTAAAAGATATACACATAGGTCAAAAATAACTGACACTGACAAAATGTCACTATTTAGTTTACTGCTATCAAACCTGACACCATCTGTCTAAAGTGACAGCTACAGAACACACTACTTAGCATAGGGATAGGGGAAAGTAGAGTTAGTAACTTAAAACTGTCAGATAAGTTCCTCTCGTCCTACCCGCATTGCAACAACCCACAGGGAACCATAACCCGACAACACCGAGCTGTTGTATGAGTCAAACTAGCTTTGCTCTTACTACCCATTTGGGCTATACGCACTTACACTAATGTGTAATGGTAGGGTGATTGCGAGATGAAATGGGGACCCTACAATTTAACGTGGGATCCAAACCACGGTGGAGGACTGGCATTCCATATATTCACAGGTTGTGATTAATACAAGTATTGTCAGAGCTGAAGGAAAGGTTTGGCTATCAGATAAATCTGTGCCGGGACCGAGGATTGAACCCTTGACTCCCAGCACAGATGTCCGACACCTTAGTCCTAGACCACCAGGTCACCTATTTCTCGCATTAAAAGGCACAAAAAAAACCTTAAGGACTGGGCATGAGGACACACATTTTTCAACAATTTTGAAAAGTGACTTCATGACAAGATTTAAATATTGACATTCACATCATTGCTGCAAATAAAAAGTTTTGAAAAAACTTAAGTAAAATAATGTCTTTGTTTTAAATAGGTGCTTACCCTTTTTTTAAATATCAATAACGTACTAAGATGAAATTATCTTTACTTAAGAATATGAAAATATATAATTTGTTTACAATGTAGTCCCCTGGGTATGTTTATGTTTAATGTGTCCCACATGATCTAAAGGGTTTGAAACGCCTAGTATAGAGCAATGTTTTTTAAACAAACCTTCTCAGAGATTTTGGTTAAGGTGGGGAGTGCAGGGAAGGTGAATTAAGGGAAATGTTTTTGCAGTTTGTATAGAAAAAAGAATTTCGTCAAAATAAATCAAATATTGCTTGAGTAGAAATAAAAAGTGTAACTTTCTTCACATGATGATAGCAACAGTCTCTAAATATCTCATGGCCATAGCGGCATTAGATAACAAACTTTTTATACGAAGAGTAAAAGTTTGAATGAATCTTGTCAGTAAGGGAAACTATATTTTTGAGAGATGTTATATTTGTAGGAAGTGATAGGCCTACTCGCATTTGCGCAGAGGGAGATTGAAAAATAATTTTAAGAAAATCACCCTCAGTACATCCGACCTAGATTCAAACCTCGACCCCCCCCCGTCATTGGGAGTCTAGTCTACGGTTAGAGTAGCGCTTTAGACGACGCGGCCACCGAAGAAGGTTTCAATTTTACCCTCGTTCGATGGGACCGGTGCGTTTTATCGGTCTGGTGGTCCTTCAGAGTTCAGCGACCCAGCCAGCAGGCATGCGCGGAGAAACGCCGAGGCATGTGCGCATCCATTTATATGTTCAGTCCTCATCCATTCACCATTTGGAGGAGAACCTTGCGAGATCGCAACCAGGATATCGTGACAGTGATACCTTGCATACAAGGGACTTTAATTCACACTTAATCTCACACTGAATTCTGTACAAGCCGACTAGCACCGTGGGAACGTCACACTATCATGTCTGCTATTGGTAAAACAAGTAACATGAACTCTTACGTCTTGCTACCCATACGGGCAACCCACACACTATTGGGGTAGGGATGAACATGACTACCCCAAAAACGAGAAGTGGGTAGATGGGGCAGTGTTTCACTCGACTTCACACAAATGAGGGTGCAATTCATATTAATTCATCCTTCCTAATCACTTAGACATTAGTGTAATTAGTACATAGGCGTATACCCGGATCGGGTGATAAAGCACGGTGCTAACAAAAAATTAAGTTCTATACCGATATAAACCAACCAAAATAAGTTAGTAAATGTTAAAAATAGGATATTAAATATCGTGTAAGCCTTACAATTAAAGAGTGAAATGTTTTCTCCTAAATTAAATGTATATGTAGTTTTCAGCTCAAAGATATTATGTAAATATTTTTAATTTATAAAACAAAAAGCCCTAGGAAAAGGTGGAGAAAAAGAGGACACCCTAATTTACCCCCTCCCTCCTTTAATCCGCTCCCGTCTTGAGGCTGGATATACAAATTTACATTTTCCGTGGCTTTCTAATCCTCAATCTTCTATTAGAGTGAATTTACTCTTCCTCATCCTTAACCCTTAGATTACGTCATTAATAATCATAGTGTTAAACAGTAATACCATATAAAAAACTTAGTCATGAAAACGAAAGCTAAAGATGCCAACATCATTTGAACATCCTCCCAGTCTGACTCTTTTGAAGCAGACGTATTCAAACATTTCTCAAGCACCTTGAATCAACATTTCGTGTTGCTCCCCTCCCTGTCCGCCGTGTGGTGAGACTTGTGGATCTTTCAAAACCAACTCAAGTACAACCTTATTTGAATAACGTGGAAACTCAACTCAACTCAACCTGCAGTGACGTCTCGTCTAGTGGGAGGATAGCTCTGTCCACTCTTCCGCCATGTGTGGGAAGAGGACAGCCTATAGCGGAACCACGCAAAAAATGTTAATTTAGAAAATATTATATGAAGAGATCAAGGCAAAAAGTAGGAATGTCATAGTTGTGTCATTCTGTACTAGGAGAATTTTAAAGTTAAAGTCAATTTTCAGCAGAATAAACTCATTTAAGAATATGTGAACCATTTCACTTCAATTAGTGCTTACCACAAAATACGCATCCGCTTAAGTGGCTAAACGGTTTAAGGAATCACTCGTGTAATCTGTGTTGCTCAAGACTGGGAGATTGGGGATTAGAATCCCGGTTGGGTCTATTGAGGGTGATTAATCCTAAATGATTTCCCCCTTCCTTCAACGAAAATATGTGTGTATTACCACTAAAATGCTTCCTTTCTCATCCCTATCCCATTAGAGCATACAAATTACACCAAGAAATAAATAGGATGTGTCGATACTAATTTCCAATTTTTATTATATCTTTATTTTCTTAACTAAAGCCTATACTTACTAACTTTCTTTATGGCATTAGGAAGTTGAAAGTTAATTACAGCACTCGCGAAAGTACGCCCCCTATTCCTACCTATCTTTCTCAGGTATATCCAAATGTTATCCTCCCATCTACGTCTGGGTTCTTTCCAGTGGTCTTTACCCATTGGGGTTGCTATTAAATACCCTGAACGTGGTTCTAGATAATCCCATTCGCGATTCATGACCTGCCCACCTAACCTGTGAGATTTTACTACCCTAACAATGTTTGGTGATGATTACAGGGTATGCAGATCATCATTATGTAACCTCCTCCACTCCCCACTATCTTCATCAATTTTGGGACCAAATATCTTCCTACGCAACTTGTTTCCTAACACCTTAAATATATTTTCGTCATTTAAGATAAGAGGCCATGTATCACACCTATAGAGAACAACCGGTAAAATTACGGAGGAAGTGGGGAATGTAATTTTCTAGCCTACGTTTTATATTTTACCAATATCTTACTTAAAACATAAAATAAAACAAAATAATGGGCGATTTGAATCCCATAATGCAACACAAAATGCCTAATTATCTATGCAAGATGGTTTATAATTGATGTTCCTCCTCCATGCACTGTTTCACATCTGACATTCCTCCTATTTAGAGTACACAAATTCCTTATAGGCCAATATTGACCTGACTCATCTTATTATAGAAATAGCATTCTACTCTCCTAAACATACACTCTCCAGATATTAACTCACGTTTGTGAGATAAAAAACAAAAAACTTATATTTTCCCTTTTTTATCTCGTGCCGCTCATATTTAAAACCATGGCTTTAAATAGTGACCAAGTTCAGCTCGGTAGGAACTCACGAGCGTCTGGTTTGTGTCTTGACCGTGCGTTCATCTGGTGAGTTTTTTAATGTTCATTTTTCAGCCACATGGTATCCAGTACTTTGGGGAAATTGCAGAGTTCCTAAAGGTCGTATTTGACCTTATAAGGCTGGTAAACATCACGAACTATTTTTCTAAATAAATAGTTTATTAGCTAAGGAAGTGATCATTTGTAATATTTTTTTTGTTTGCACCACGTATGGGCTACCAGAATATTTGCATTAATGGGTTATCAATAAAGAAGGCTTAATTTAGAGTAAAGGTACGCAAATCGGCTTTGAGGCAGAAGAAGAAACCATTTAGGAAAAACATAACAAGCAACCCTGTCCTAGATACGAACCCTTAATAGATATGATTAAATTTGTACAATTAAATTGGATTATCCGTGTTTTGAGATATCCGTTCAACTTTTCCTTAAGACGGAGAGTTGAAATAAGACTTATTAGGAAGATCACCGCGCTTCACTGCTCGTTAGTTACACTGGTGTGGTAGGAACGAGTAAGGTAGAATTTGAAGAAATGTTGCCGTATTTGCGTGGAGGAAGAGTGAAAAACTGTTTAATGAAAATACACCCCGAGGACAAACTATCGGTATTCGAATCCCACCCCCATCAACAGCAAACCAGACTAAATGAGCTTGTTATCTAAATCCCATGACCACCAGTGCTTGTTCAGTTTTATTAATTTTTTTATTAATTTATCGGGAATTGTACTATTTGTCTTAAGTGATTAGTTGCAGAAGAGTTGAATATGAAAGCTACCCGTTTCGGTGACCGCATGGTCTAAGGCGCTACTCTCGCAGTAGACTATACTGACAATAACGGGGAGATCAAGGTTCGAATCTCGGCCGGATGTAATCAGGGTGTTTTTTATCTATGGTTTTACACCCCCCCTCAACGCGAATGTGGGTATACTTCCTCTAAATTAAGCCTTATCCATCCTTAAAACATTAAGAGTCATTAGTACAGAGGCTGATACCATTACAGGTATTATAACGCGTTGCTAAAAATAAATAATTACAAACTAACTTAACTCTACATTAGAAACAACATACAATATGACAGTCGCTGATTAACCTTCGTGAAAGGAGAATTCTCAATATCATCTGTAACGGAAATAGAACCAGAGACGCAGCAGTCAAAAAGGCTAACGAAAGATCTAGGGTGACAGAATTGGCATCTCCACATATCATTTTGTATAAGCTAGCATTTGTTCTTCCCATGGCGATCCAACTATAGGTATATTCTGCAATACTTCCAACAAACACGGATATAAAACTAAAAGTAATGAGAAACTTGCTGGTCACACATTATGTCATCTAATGCGAGTTTCCGGAGTGATGCGGTTGAGTGTGGTATTAACAGAGAACGGTGCTTGCGGTAACAACTGCCGTCAAAGGTTGGGAGAAGGGCTAGGCTTGGTTCACAATACAGACATTAACAGCTCATCTCACCCCAGGGACAGCACCTAACTTTTAGACATCGCATCACTGTGCTTTTCCTTATTATACTTTTAGAAAACTGTGAAATAAAAACCAGTGATTTTATTTAGCGCCGCGTCATAATATCGGTTCAGGTTGTACACATATGATAATTACTATAATGAGGTAGGGATGAGGAAGGAAGCATTTTAGAGGTAATCTATCCTCATTTGCGTGGAAGTAGAGTCAGAACTAATTAAGGAAAGAACACCCTCAGTAAACCCTATCGGAATTCTAACCTTGATCTCCCCGTCATCAGCTGGCCAGTCAGTTTAACACATTTGTAACGCTAAGACCATTAAATAACTCAAGTGTGTACCTATTAAAGTGTTTTGCCATATACAAAATTCAATAAAATAGTTTTTTTATTAAAAAAACTTCAACATTGATCTCATTTTCGATTTTAAAAAATTTAAAAATGCAGAAAACTTCACTCCTATCCAATTTCTAGCTATTACTGTTAATGGGACTTAAAGAACCCATCTATCGGTTGATTAACCGGGAAATAATATCTCTAAGCAATTACACTCGAACCAAGAATCAGACCAAGTTGTAGTTTGATGATTTCTTCACTCAGAAGCAACAAAATTGGAATGGGTGAAAACGTTTTGTTAACAAAAAAATTTACTCTTTAATAAGATTTTAAATTTTGTTTAGAAACGTTTTAAACAGTCAATTCCACAGTTTTATAAAGTAGAGCACAGCATCATTGTTTGATGCCTAGCTCTGCAATAAATAAAAAAGGCAATCATTTGTTAGTATTGCCATAAAATTATTACTATTATTATTGTTACTATTATCAGCACCGTATCTTGCTACCCGTTCGGGCTATACGCGCTTACGCTAATGTGTAATGGTAGGGTGATTGTAAGATGAAATGGAGGACCTACAGTTTAACGTGGGATTCGAACCACGGTGGAGGCCTGGCATTTCACACATTCACAAGCTGTGATTAATATACGTCTTATCAGAGGTGAAGGAAGGGGTTTGGCAATCAAATCTGTGCCGGGACCAAGGATTGAACCCCAGACCCCTAGCACTATTGCCATAAAAGAAAACTAGAGTATTTATGGGGACATAGCTTTATTCTCATAAGAAACATTGCTGTGTGTGGATTTCCATAATCATAAAGGTGACACCCTAAGTACACGTCTTAACGCATGAGTAAATTGTTAAGTTTTTGATCGTGGGTCAAGCTTAATAAAATAACGACGATAGTAAGTCCCTTCGAGTGCCAACACCAAATTCACGACGACTCAAGCAATAGTAAGTGGTTTATTCTATATTTTTTCCCCATACAGCATATTAAATACTATATCTGTACTAATATATACACTATAGGCTATCGGTACTATATATATAGTAAGGCTTTAAAAAAATTCTTTCTCGTTGAATTTTTACTATCCCTCTTTAAGATTCAGATTTCAGATTCTATTAAAACAAAGTTAAATATTCTGTGAAAATTAAAAGAAAAAAAAAGTAGGTGAACCCATACTGAAAATTAATGACATTCGGATTCTATACTATCCGGCTTTTAAACCATCCGGCCCGGAATGGCGTCATTTTAGGCCGGATAGTTGCGACTCTAGTGTATCTTCCTTCTCCAACAATGGCATCACACACCTGACCTGAACTAGTGGAACCAACCACCCGAGCAGTACGCACGCGTCATGTAGTACTATACCTCTCATGCTCCAGCAGCTTCCTGGTGAGCGACTCCTTCTTCTTGTCCCTACGTAGTGTCATGTTCTTCTCCAAATCCTCTCGCTCCTGCTGGTGTCTCAACGTGAGCACCTTCTGCTCGTCCGGCCTCTTCTTCTTGGTCTGTAGTTCTCTCTCGAACCTCACCGCCAGCCTTTCCAGCTCTTTCTCCCATTCATCCTGAGGACACACCACACACAGTCACAACTAGTTCAGAACTTGTGATCACACTATACAGTCGTATCATAGTACTAGTATATATTATATACATAGTATGTAGTATCTAGATATTGGTTTGTTGAAGATTGGCCTGATAAAAAAATGTGTGGCTGAAAATCTTTGTATCTAGACATGTTTCTATATAATTAGGTTGACATTTTACTTTAACACATTTATCGGGCAGATATATGCCTTTCAATAAGTGAAAACTAGCCCGCAATGGTTAACAGCAAAGGTAAAAAGGTGCCAGTCTAGTATTGTCTGGTTTTCCAAAGGAAGGTTAAGCTTAGAGTCGTGGTCAAGTGTGACTCTAAATGGTTTTCAACTCTTCCCTCGCACAAATGCGGGTACGCATAATTTAAATCCTACTTTACTTATCCCTAGCGCATTAGTTGCGGGGCACGCAAAGTAAAAATTAATCTAAAAAGTACACAAAATAGTTTATACCCCATCTTATTTGTTCGTTAGTCGTTAAATGGAAGAATTAAGCAATGTCTCAAGGCCAGTTCTAACGTATTATTTTCAATAAATCATCTTCACAGATTCATTTTTCATGAAAATGAAAATGAATTATTTCACATATTTCATTGATCATGATGATCACGATATGACTGACCAACTAGCGTTTCATATATAGAAATTTTCTATAAGAATAAAAAAAAAATCTTCAGTTTGTTCGTCGAGGCACCTAAACACAATTTTTGAGAACTCCTACAACACAATGTCTGTAAATAGGTGCCACAAATTTCGTTAAAAACTGTAGGGTTTGTCGACGTAAATCGAAACTTGCAACCTTTTATTGAATTTAATACGTTCTTGTTTTCAAGTGGTGGTCACAGTTTAGTGTTTAGCTAAACTAAATCTTTACATTCAAAGAAAAATGAATTAATCAATTCTTTTACGTGTTCTCACAATTCATTTTGTTTTCATTTTTTAATAACGATCATTAAAAATGAACAAAAGTAGAAGTCCTTTTAACTTTTAATGAAAGCTTTAAATAATTATTCAGTCTAATGAAATGAGTGTTCTGACGTTCATTCTGTATTCATTTTTAATGCTTCATTGTAAATGATTAATTGAAAATAACACGTGAGAACTGGCCTTTAGTCTGCTCGTCGCAGATATCGCTCATGATAATAATACTGGACCAATTCGGTGAACTGTGACCGGTTAGGTCGGATGACTATACCTAGGTAGTCAAGTCACGTTACAGCAACAAGTTGCACGGGAGAAAATATCTAGCGTGTCAGCACAGCAATGATTCATGGGTAATCACTATAAAAACACTTCCCATAGGGCATAGAGCTCTCTCATCGATAACTCTTATAAAGAGCTAAGGTCATTAGACAATACAAAGTGTGCACACTTTTTTAACACGCGTCTAATTATAATCTAGTGATTCACTCATTTCAAATCATTGCGGTTCACGAGTATTTAGGGATCCAACTCTGCTAGTTTATTCTTTTCATTTGCCTTAATTAATGTAATTCTTAATGTGCAAGCAATTTAAAAGTAATAAAATTACATGATTTTCCATATACACTCGTTTAATACCCCGATAATCTGGTTTTACCTCAGTCTGCAGTACACAATGTCATTATTTAGAATTAATTCTTTCCCCCAAACTAACTCTTCTACTTAAGAATTGTATTAATGTATCCAAATTGATAATCTGCAAATATAGATTTAGAATGTCTATTTCATGTCATTTCTTGTTTTGAGTGTGCAGATTGTAGAGACAACACCGACTTGCAAGAACATAATATGCCAGGCCGAGGCAGAGGGTCAGATAATACCAACTATAATGTAATGTACTGTAATGATATACCCAAGTAAAGCGCACGTTGGCTTCCTTACCCGGTCGGTGTTTCTGGAAGGTGTTGAGCTACTTCTACTCTATGTATTTTACAAAATAGCCCCGTATAACCATACCTATGTTAAATCCCACGTCACTATTTTATAGACTCAAAGAATTATAGTAATTCTCGTTGTCAAATGACCTTAAGTAAGACGTTACTCGCAATGTATTGAATGATATCACTTTATGATCTTACCAATTAAATTAGGCCAATAGTAGCAAGTGTGCCAAACTTATCGATAGTAATAAAAATGTCAAAATGAGAAGATTTCCTAGAACTCAATGAACCAACATACAATAATATTGACTAGCACCTGTAAACTAGACTGTACCGGGTCGAGAGCGCGCGCTTGAAAATAGAACAAGTTATATCTTTCAAGCGCGTGCGATCAGTCGCCCTCCCACCTGCCCAGTCTGGCCGTCACTATCAGGACGAGGTTTCTATCGTGAAACATACAATGATCATTTATAGTGATCTTAGGAGAATCCATGGCACCGAAAAGATTACACTTCCAAAATTATATTTTAAGATATAAATGGTATGCATTCAAATAAAAATATAAACCTTATAAAGTAAAATGTGCATCTAATAAATATAAATTTTATTCTTGTCACGAATGATTAAATTTGGAATGTTATTTAGTGCAGATAATATTTAGATAATCTACCCTTAAACGGCCATTTTGAAATGTAACTAGGGAAAGGCTGTACAGTAATGAAAATTAGTTTAATGCACACCGATAAATGTATATCAGCGCCATAGATTCACAAAATCACCACCAATAGGGGAGAAAGTAGGTGTATAGTAAATTATTTATTACAAATTAGATTAATAATTTATATCTAACAAAGTTGATTATATCTGTGTATCGGTAATGAAATAAATGTAGCTTAATTAAGTAATATATCATTAGTGATGATCGAGTTCAAACTAGTTTTCTATGGAAACAGTGACGAGGGTAAGTTTTAATAACTGCACCAGCATTCAATTATAAAAGTTATGGAAAACCAGTCTGTGAAAACAATATCTAGTGAAGCAGTTCAGAGATCAAATCCACGCCTACCATGTTAAGGTTAGGCGTGCCGAACGCTCACTCAACTGCCGGGGAAAGTAATTTTATTCAAATGAATATAAATATATTCAACTCTACCTAACTCAACCTAATTGTGTTGGTTTTGGCAAATTATCTGGACGTTTGATTTTTTTACCCCACCACTATAGCGATCAATTTCCCTTCCCTTGTCAATTGAACTGACTGAAAACGTGTTACAAAAGCTTTAACATCCGCTTGATTGTCACACAATCAGCTGACCTACAAAAACAGCCGTGCAGATCAATTAGGATGTCAATCTTGATTGACGTAACATCGGCAATGGCTGGGGAGAAGGTGTCAATGGGGGGAAGGTTGTGTTGTTTATGTTGGTATCAGTTATCCTTGACTCACCCGGAACTCTTCGCGCATCCGTTTGTCCTCTTCCTCTCTCTGCCTTGCGAACTTCCGGTACAGATCATCTTCCTCTTTCCGGTGTTTCATCTCCAGACTGGTCTGCTCATCTTTGTCCTGGAAATAAAACATTAACCAAGTCTATGAGTAGATGTTAGTGAACTGCAAACAAAACAAAAGACGAACTTTCACACTCTTTGGAGCTGTCCAGTCCTCCAGTTTCTTTCCTCCAGATAAAAGCCGCGGTTTCTACAGACGTGAACACCCAGAAACTGATTTACACTTTACACTGTAGGCCCACTAGGTATGGGCCTAGGGGCGGCGACTTTAAGGGGTGGCACATTTCTGATAACACTTTTATTTTAATATTTGGTTTTTAATAATTATTTTCATGGCGTATATATGCCCAATTTTCTTCCGAACATATCTTCTCTAAATTTTAGTACCGTGATTAGTTCTGACAACATAATATTCGCGTTATCGACAAGTAAGGTATGAATGGCCGGTGGTTTTCGCGCGAAATCTTCGGCACGTTTTCCAATCTCCATATTTGACACTTTAAACAATCTTTTAAAGTTTTAATCAATAATGTTCAGCCCACACACTTCAAACACTTTGTAATAATGCTTTGGAAATTTGAGTAGATACATAATATTATCGCATAGCAAACCAGGTCGTTTAGACCAACCAATCTACAAATTAATTAATTATTATTTTGAAGGAATATTTTAGGCCTAACAAGCCAGCATTTAACAACATATTCTGTTACTAGTATACCAAAATTTAAACAGGGTTTTAAAAACCTGTGTTAGGCCTATTTAAAAAATGCCCAACCAAGGGTTATATCGAGTTTATTGACCTTATTTGAGTTTAATTTTATTTATCATGTATGCTAAGTGAGTTAACAAATCAAGAAAAATAGTATAATTATTTGGGATGAACTGAAATACATTTTAAACGATTAAGGAATTAAGATATATAATATATACTAATCACTTAATTTTTTTATGTTGTTTATATAAAACAATTTTTATAAACAGGTCAACTAATTATGATACATTGTGTTTACTGAAAAATTGTAATTTATTTGGCCACCCATTCTTATTCTATATTCACCCTTTCTAGATCCTAGCACATAAGCGTAATTAATATAGGCCTATAGGTATAAATAACCCGAACGAGAAATGAGACGATGCGATAGAAAAAAAGTGACTAATAGAGAGACCAGTTAGAACAACTTCATTTTCAGCCATGTTTTTAGAAGCGGTACTAATACAAGTGTAAAATGCGTGTCAACACAACTAGCATGTTAGTAAGCTAATGCCACTAAACTTGCATTTGTCCACTAACGCCGTGTCAACGGGCCTTGAGTTTTTTTTTTTTTCCAAATTTCGCTCAAAGACCTAAAATTACTATCATGGGGAGGTCTTGGATATTAATTTGTATTTATACAACTTTTTTTCTTCTTTTTTTTACAGTTGGCTTGTCTTAAAGATAGTTAAAATAATTACTGAATCTCCTGCCAAGCCATGTATTTTGTAACTTTCCCTTGTGGCAGATGGTGACTATTAGACTACCCGTTAGAAGACTAACCTTTGGTCAATGGTGGATGATATTTACCATTTTATAGCAAGCCTACTAAAAATATTAAATTCCTATAGCTGGCATATTTTTTATTTATTAAAAAAAGTGATTCTACACTATTACCTAGATGTTATATATTTCTGTTAGGCCTGAATGTTAAAAGTGTTGCTATCTTGGTTTAAGTAAATTTGTAAGTCATGTTCTGATGCGTGTGTTATTAAAATATACGTTAAATATCAGATTCAATCTGGAGATATGGTTTTTAATCTTGCAAGAAAATACGATTTAAACAATGAAATACAATCTCGGATTGAAACCAGCCGGTCAAAACATACAGGACCGTATTTTTCACAGACTCGCTCAACTTTATCAATAACTTTTGTAAGATACAAGTCTTTAATTTAATTTGAAAAACAGGTATTTGAGTTGTGATAAAGGAGGGGCTTGATAAATGGCTTGTAAACCCCCTCAGAGCCATCTTGAAATGTAAAGATAAAATTATCATATATATATTCAGTAGCCCCATGGCCTCTTTAGTGCTGACTGACAGTTCGCAGATGACAGCTGATGGCTTTGAAAGGTTACCAGACCAAATTATATACCCCTACGCCGAACCATATGATCTGCAAAAACATGTGTTTAGCAGCTGTCACTTCTAACGGTCAAAACTTAGGTATATACCTAAATATTGACTGTCAGAAGTCAGCTGTAAGCTGTAAGCTTTCAGTCAGCACCAAAGAAGCCGTGGGGCTACTGTATATTGCAGTTACTTCTGTACATATGTATTTGGTGATTTAGTAGAAGTATTAAGACGTGAGTCCTTTTCGTCAGCCCACGTCATTATCCTTGTCTTTTCCTAGACAATTTATAGCTACATTTATTCTGGTTTCATCAATTTTAAAAAGTTTTTTTTTATTACAATAAAATTACTTTATAATAGTGACTATCATGGATAAGATTTTTTTTCTAATTCAAACTATCAAAATGTTATATTATCTGAATAACCTTTGTCACGTTTTAATTCGGGGGATTGACGTTCTAGTATATATGGCGAATAGGCCAGTGCATAGTGTGAATCTTGTTTTTAATTTAACCCCCTTTCCATATCCTTACCATGCTAATAATTCTTACGCACACTCTTGGTGTGAGAATTAGAAGAGTACTAACGCAGGTCTGCATTTATAAATTCATTAACAAACAACCCGAATGGTCTAACGCGCTACTCTCGCAGTAGACTAGATTGCCAATGAATGGAAGATCAAGGTTTGAATCTCAGTCGGGTGTACTGAGGTTTTTCTCCAAAATGGTTTTCTACTCCCCTTCCAAGCAAATTCAGATACACTTCCTATCAATATAAAATTTCTCATACCTAAAATCATTAGGGTTATTATGACACAGGTGTATAACCCGAACGGTGCTAAAACAACCTATAAATATATTCTCGACTTCTTCCATTGATTTTTCAGGTTCTCAACGCGAGCATATGGAATATACGATGACTATAAGCACTAACATTTCATTAGCAATAAGAGCGAATTTTTTTTAACTGATATTTTCAAAGTAATCTTTGCAAATTCCAAATATAAGCCATTAGATTACTTTAAATATCCAATATGAATGTGTGAAAATGTTTTTTTAATCCGCGAAATAAAGCTCAATATTATAATTAGGTCATTAATCTTACGATTGATTTGATGCAGCTCTCCTTCACTTTTGTCTACTCTGGGCCAAATTATTAATGTCTTTGTACCTTCATCTGCCAACATCGTTCACTATCTGGTTAATGTATTCCAGTCTTAAGTATCCCTCTTGAATTTCTCTCTTCTACATCGCCTTATATGAGTATCTTCATCAAACTATAATGTCTCAGCCTACCATATTAACTCCTCTTTGCTGTATACCTTTACAAGGTTTCATTTCTTCATTTGTTTTTCTTAGTAATCCTATATTTGATACCATCTCCATGCATGATATTTGAAACATTCTCCTATAGCACCACGTTTCAAATTCTTATAATAGTTTCCTTTATGTTGCACGAATGGTCCAAGTTTTACATCCCTAGAGCGCAACGCTCCCAACATACGCCTTTAGGATCAGTTTCCTGATTTACAAATCTATGCTAGTCAAGGTTAGTAATGAATTCTTGTTATAAAAAGCTTTTTTCACCTTTCTCCGATATATAAATACAAATTTATTGTCCTAACACAAAACACTTATATTTTTGTGATTACTAGAGATACTTTCCCTGTCCACTTTATGAACACGTGTAAGAAAATATGACAAAACCTATTTGTTCCACGTGCTACTAGCCAAATTAATTCTAAAACCTGCATTCGAATACACAGAATTAAATAAAATATGGGTAATTTGTCTGTGAGCAGTGTCAATTCTTGATGCAAGTGAGTTTTTAAGTCACTACAATGCTTTCTTTACTCAGTGACATAAGGACTGGTTTAACTTAAGAAACCCGTCAGTTTAGTATTATGTTAAAAGTTAACAGTTAAGTGTGGCGTGTTTTACAACAAGGAATCAAGAAGAATGGCTAAAATATAATTTAGGTTATCGTTATCATTGAAATTAAAAATGGTAAGATTAACTTTTTTTTAGAAATATACCGCAAACTTAGTTTAAAACTGTTCTAGTCCCATGCCTTTAGTGATAACTTAATAAGCTTTTTTATATATGTATTTATAAAAAATGTGTGCTAAGAAGGTGCAGCAACTTGGACCCCACTTAGTACGTCACTTTGTAATTCTAAAATAGAAAAAAAAGTGAACTAATGGTTGAACGAAGCGATTTAATCCAACCGTGTAAAGTTTGTGAACACACCTCTACGAGGCAGATACCCTTGTCCTTGACAAAACAAGGTGGGCATGCGCAGAGAAGTCGCCGAGATTCCCACATAAGGTCACTGTCAAAGATAATACATAGAGTAGGCCTACGAGCTGGTTTGATGCAGGCAGGTTCTAGATACGCAGATCATAGAACCATGAAGGTCATAGGAAAATGTTCAATCATTGTTTTGGTGCTGTCGACCATTTTGTTTATCTTACTTACTGTCAGCCACCTTGACTGTCAGTAATGCGTCTGTCTATCAAAAGCCAAGGTTTCCCGGGTTTGATTCCCGGCATGGTTGAAAAATTGATCATCCGCGAAATTGGGCCTACCATTTATCCAGTGATGAATTAACAACTGAGGAACTCGCTGTAGTGTCTTATATAGAATTAAGCTAGTTTGTAAGCTGTGCACTGATATCAGTCGTTTCATAGAGTGAACATTAAATAGGTACCCCACATAAACAAAATATTCATTATAAGAATCAAGTTGGGAAAATAAAAACTAAGCCATTCCATTAACATTAATGTATTATGCACTGTAACAAGTTCTTTTAAATTAAAGTGAATTATGAATGAATTCTGGATTAATCGGATAAAAAAATACAAAATAGAAAGATCATTCATTGATTGCGTAAATTGAAATAGTTATGATTATGCATTCCTACCTATGCTTCTTATTTTCTAGGTTTCCTTCCGTTGTAAATGAATTAAGAGAAAGGTTTCAACCAAATTGTAAATTTGTGAATTCTTTTGGATCACTATTCTGGTCCAAGCAATATGCAAACGGTTTTAAAAGTATACAGTTTTAGTATTTTTTTATTTACAAAAAGTAATAGAAAGTTAAGAGCTACCCGCATTAAAGTTTGCTTGTTTATACTATGAGTGTCACAATATATATTCATGACATTAAATCGTATTAAAATATATTAAAACACCTAACTAGTGGAATGGTCAAATTAAAAATAAATTTTAGCTAAACTTTGTAACCAATAAAAACCTTTTTCACAAATAGTATCAATGATTTTTCAAAGTTTATTTTAAAGGCAAAAAAATAAAATAAAATAATTGAAATACATAAAAAATGAGTGGTATGGTTATTATTCGGAATTAATTTCGCTAATCGAATAGGGATGAAAATGTTTACTTATTGAGGAAATCTACCCTAATTTGCATGTAGAAAATGGAATTAGCCCCTTAAAAAAATACCTCAAGTACACACGAACAAGATTCAAACTCTGAACTACCTGTCACCAGCAGTTCACTAACATCAGAGTGACGCGTTAGACCACACGACCACCGATGTGGGTCTTTTAGTAATTGGAATGATAAATAGATTCATATTTCGGAAGAAACTTCCTCATAAAAATACTTTTTGCAGAACGATTATGTGAAAAAACTTATCAAAACGGGCTCAATAGATATTATTTTAGAACTATTATTAGCTTTAACAGTTGTCGAAGCCAGTAAGTAGCATCATTGCTGAACATCTGAGCCATGGGTATTATCTGGGGTGATCGGGAATAGCTTTATTCATAAAATTGAAAATCCGCGTTCGGAGCAATGTATAAATAATTCAAGGTAGCATTTTTATACATGATTTATAAAATTAATTCCATCATTATTATTCGTGTTTATTTGATGATAAATAAAATAGTGAAATAATTTATTATTTTAAATGAAAATGGATTCATCCTTTCACCATAGTACCTGTCAAAATAATGTAAGTCAACGTGCTTTCGCTTTGCGTTGTAAACTATTGTGAAATTGTGGTAGAAAAACATGTTTATAATACTTTTGCTCTCAATGATTACCAAATGTAGCTATGTTAATTTTACTATTTTATCGTAAATAATAGAAATGAACAGTTCAAGTATCTTGGAAGTCTGATGACAAAAAATATCTATTACACCACCAAGGAAATTAGGTCTCGAGACTCACCATGTCCAAGGGAGCTTTCAACAAGAAGAGGTTACTACTGACTTGAGGAAGAAATTGATTAAATGCCACATTTGGAGCATTCCGTTGTGTGGAGCAGAAACTTTGACTCTTATGAAAATGGAAAATAAATACTTTGAAAGCTTTGAAATGTGGTGCTGGAGAAGACGTGAGAATATCGGCTGGACAGACAGGGTGACAAATGAAGTCCCAAGAAGAGAAACATTTTGAATGTGATTCTTCGGTACAAAGCAAACTAGATCGGACACATTCTTGGGAGGAACTGTCTTCTGCATGATTTAATAGAAGGAAAGTTTGAGGAAAAGAGTAGCTTAGGATGAAGGAAGATTCAAATATTGGATGACTTAAAAGGAAATAATATAATTCGTCAAAAGAGATTGTTGCAGAACATTTGATTTGATACGTTAATATATGAAAATATTTCTAGTTTGTCAGAGGGTGCGATCTCACCTTGGCTCGTACAGGACGTAGTTGTCATTCAGATGAGATGTTTGACGAGCCTTCATTCAATTCACACCTCTTGTCCTCATTTCGAGACCACATTCCAGTCCAAGATCAAACAAGAGCACAGGGATTGTTATGATTATAACATACACCTTGGACGAGTGGACAAAGCGGTAGACTATTAGACTTAGAAGACTGTGATTCTGTCTCTAGATAAGGTCTTAAAAGTGAAAGTATTTGTGTATGGTTATTGCACTGCCTGCTGCAGATAGTGTCATATATAATCGAGATTCAGATGTCAGACAATCAATCCCAGACATTAGACTTGAACCGCTTGTTATTCATATTCTGAGAGGTTTGTTGACTCCCGAGACTAGACTATAAGTGTGGCTCAGTCATTCACTCTCTTTCTTACATGTATATTGGAAACATCTGGTTGGCATACATTGTTTCTTTTAGCTGAGACAGTTTTTTTTAAGGATTGCATCCCTATATTATTTGCTATTAAATTTCTCATTAGACGTTAGCTTTCTTAACCAATGATAATTGTATTCACAAACTACTTTCAAACTAACATTATTCTAGAACACACATAATAAAAGCTGGTAGTGATTGCTGTGAAAGTGATTTGAAACTCCATTTGATGAATCACAAATATTTCTGTCATTATGGGCAGTGAACCGAAGACCCTTAACCTATCAAAGAGACGAAATTAAAACTGGTCAAAGGTGTCAGAATCGTGGCATTATTGAAATATAAGATTACCCCTTTAAAGGTTCAAAGAATGCAGGATAGTTCCACTAAGTTTTAGCTGAAAGCTATTTACTGAGCTTGAGTAAATCTGCGGGTGGTTAACTTTGTAGCACAGTTCTGGTACAGTGAATGAGATGCTATTAAGAGATACACAAGGTGTTACGGCGGTATATATGGTCCATTTTCTTTCAATTCAACTTTAACTTTAAAATTATAAATAAATAAATCATTTAATATACAGGACAAAGACTATACGCCTAGTGGTCATTGTTGAAAAATTTAAGTTTTATTTTACTAACATTAATGTCAGTAATAACGTTTTATTCAACAAGGCTTATCTTACTTTAAGAATCATTTCAACCGGCATGGTTATAAAGTTAGATTCTAGAGCAAATGTACCCGCATTTGCGTCGAGAGAGTGGGAAGCTATTTAGGAGATCACAACTATATACCCCCTGCTGGAATTTGAGCTCCAGCCTCATTATCAGCTAAAACCAGTCCAGACGAGACTAGTGCCTTTGTTCAACGTTCCTCCCAGATGCAGGTGTGTTCCCTCACGTATTACTACAATATGATCAGAGGAAGATCATTATTTGAGAGCTGGAAACTCATGTTGCCACAATGGCGGTAATAAAAATTACTAATTTAAATACAATTGTTTTGTTTAGTTAATTACGTAAATATAAATTGTACATTAATCCATAAGAAAGTAGTTTTGGAAGCTTTTGATACATTTTTGAATTACATTTTTAGTTAATAGATCAAATTAGACATTAAAAGTAACTAACATTTGGAATTCTATAAATCAATGTTGGTAATCAAAAGTGGGCTCGTTTTAAAAATCAGGGTTTACCTCCCCGTGCTATTTTAATTGCTCATATAATGGGGTGGTACAAGTAGAATTAAAGGAAAGTAAGAGAGGGGAGGGGGGAGGGACACAAAGTAAACCCGACTAAGATTTGACCCCTTACCCCCTCTCACTAACTAACTAGACAATATGAGCCTGACATTTAGTCAGCGCACCCACCAATATTGTCGACCGGCACAACAGATGCCATTGAATTAGGTTGATACATGTTGCTTATTTCTAAAGTCAATCTATGAAATGTACATTTCAAAAGAAAACTTCAATATATTTGGTATCTTAATATTCGAAATAGTTAAAATGACCTCATGTGTATGTATCGCCTCATAACCTTGACCGTATTGTTCCCAACAGTGCAGTAGCGAGTAGGGCAGTAAGGCAGACGATTGACCGTGTTGGAAACATGCCTTTGACAGGCTGGTACGTGTCATATACCTCCTGAATACATAATCTACTGTCATATACACGGAACACACATCGTCCTTTGCTCCGTCTGCATGGACAACATACTGACACGCAATTCATGAGTGAGTGGCCAACTCTCAATGAAACACACAATTTGAATTGTTAGTAGCTAACCTTTTCTCTTCTATGAATTGTAACCAATATATTTCCCTCTAACAAGTTTAGACCTTGCAAGTAGTGCTTAATCAGATCTTGTTGACATAGTTATTCTTCAGATATAGCGATAATGTTTTACATTTAGTACTAGAGCGAGATTCGCAATTTTTCTTCAGAAATTTGAGTGTTTGTGGATTTTTAATTTAGATATTATTTATTTATTGCAGGAGGAACGTTAAAATAATATAGAACAAGAGTGGTGTGCCTTTATCCAAAATATAATAGTTTATTTATTACTTTTGAAAATAAACCTGTGCTGTCATTTAGGCCTCTAAAGATTCCCAAAGATATTTTCTTTATAAGAGCTAAGAAATTGGATCATATATCCAAATATATTTTAATACTTGGCTTTTGATAGTGAACTTCTCTTAACACGCTACGTTCATTAATTTACATTCATGTCTGATATTATGATGAGCCTTTATCCGAAAAATGCTTGTAACTCAAGATTATAGGATCATTTGCATTTTTTTTCTAGTTTTATTTTGTACATCAAAAATACTCTTTTAGAAAAGTTATTAATATAATATCAGATTTAAACAATAGTTAAGCATATTTTTGAAAAACTTGCTTCCTTTTTTAATTGGGTGTTTTTTTAGGGTGAGCACTTAGCCAAATTAATCCTTCAACTGTACGGCAGGAACAACCACAACGTTTTTTGTTGATTTAAAAAAAATAATCTTTTAGCAACGCGTCTTACTACCGGTTCAAGCTATACGCCGGTTGATTTTAATAGAAGAGTAGAAAGAGAAGAGGACCTCTAAAGTAATTGTTTATATAATACTCTGATCTCCGTGTAACACAGAACAAGCTGTGAGCATCAAATAGCACGACACAAAGAAAGACAGGCGAAGGAAAAGCCAATGGTCTGAGAAAGTTAATATCGTTAGTTACACCAACGTGTGTCAATTAGCTATGAACTATAATCATCAACAATCGACCAAAGTGTCTAGGACACCCTGACAACAGACAACAGGAAAAAATATTGACCGACACAGTTGTGAGTGATCTAGTCAAATGGAGTGATTTAAGTTATGACCAAATTCGTGACCCAGAAGTTTAAGGTGGGGGTGTAGGCAATGGGAGTTGAGTCATAGTATTTTTATAGTTGTTTAATGAAAACTGGTTTTGGTCAAAATAAATCAAATGAATTTGTAGTAAAAATATAGGAGTTTAATTTTTTTCACATGCCAATTTCAAAAGTTATTGAATATCTGTCAGAAATATAGCGGTATTAGATGACAAACTTTTTAAATGAAGAGAGAAAGTTACCATTAAATTCCAGGACATTCTTTTGTCCGACATTCAAAAACTGTTTAGGTTAACATGTATAGAAGACTGAAGTATATGTTTTTTACTGAAACATTTTATTTATTATGGCCAAAAAAAATTGTAAATCTGTAAAAAATACTGCCTATAACTCGCGTTCCTTATACTCCCATTTTAAGTACGCCAAGGCGAAGCAGGATAGTACACCATAATACACGGTAGGTACACATGCTGGAAGGAAACAAGACGCAGGGTGGTTTTTGTGTAATAAACACACACAGCTGTCAGCCAACATGGAACGAGCCGGGGCAGAACACGGTTTCAAAAACTCGACGTAAGCTGGCCCTGCAATGCTTTCGTAATGTGAAATCCACTTTTAATACACTTCAGTTACGAAAGCATGCCCTGCTCTATATTCTCTTCTATAGCATGATTTTAGTTTAGATCATGCTAGAGTAAAAAATACCTTATTTCGCAAGAATTACAGTAATTTACAGTAGCATTTTGGTAGAAAAAAAAGGCATTATATAACAGACTGCCTACCAAAATCAAGGTACCTAATCCTCAATGTTCGCTTAGCACACGTTTAATTGTTAACAAGTTATGGATACTATAAAGCAGTGGTTCTCTTTTTATTACTCGTGGCGCCCCCTAAATCACCTAAAATATTTGTGGCCCCCTAGTTTTACTAACATATTAATAATTACTATTTATTCTAAACGTTTCTTTATTTACTGATTATAACAAATACAAATATAACCGTATTTAGTGGGACTACTGCTGTTAACACTTTCCATTAATTGGTATATTCTTGTTTCATTGTATTACCTAATGCTATTCGCATATACGAGTCGATTTTGCTGCTTCTTTTTAATATTTGCCATTGTGGAAAATCCCCTTTCACCTAATTAAGTAGAAACAAAAGGCAGCAAATTTTGAATGGCGATGGTTAGTTAACAGATGGGAATTATTTGTACCATCCATAATTTCTATTATTCGTGTTTCCCCGCCATCATTCTAGAAAATAGAGAGTTTACTCTACTAACATGCTTACGATCATCGAATTTTCTTCCAAAACTTAACTTTAAAGTAATTGACTTCATTAATAAGCAAA
>CABFOW010000867.1:112522-135646 GCA_902141385.1 Timema californicum | reverse complement strand
ACTTTTCTACTATCCATCGTACTGTCAGTTTGGTAAAAATTAAGATTTTCTACATGTTACTCATATACTAAACTGGCAATCCGCCACTGTGACATAAGAATTACATTAGCCCCCCACTCCCCTCCACACAAATATAGTTTAGAATTACGGTTGACATCATACACATTATTTTCCCCCCGAGGAGGATGCGGCATATTTTTCATCACAGTTATCTATGAAACTTAATTCTTCAAAAATGTGTTAAAAATAGCCTAATTAAGAAGATAATTTTAAAATTTAACAATCCAACCTCGAGGTGCATTCGGACCCCCCTTCCGTTCACCTATGTTAAAAATTTCAGATCTCTTGCGTGTCGTAGATTTGGCTGGGCATCGCACACACACAGACACACATCCTTTTATTATTATAGATTAAGCCACTTTACCGTAAAGAGAATAGAAAAGTAGCGCTGCTTGGAGGAATTTGATTATGTCAATGATTACGTCACCCCAGTACACATCAATTATATTTCAATACGAAGTGTGTCACACGTACTTTTTTTTAAACTAGTAGAGTAATTACGTTAGTTAGACATTAAGGTTTAATATTATCAAAAGTTCCAAAATTTGACATTTTTTAATAATAATAATAACAATAATATTATTATTTAGCACTGCGTCTTACTACCCTATCGGTTTATACGCTTTAAGTACTAATTACACTAATGGATTAGGTATTGGGAAGGTTGAATTAGAGGAAGTGAACCCGCATTTGCGTGGAGGGAGGGTGGAAAACCATTTTAGGAAAAACCACCCCAGTTCACCCGAACGAGATTCGAACCTCGATCTCCCGGTCCTCAGCAGTCGAGCTCAACACGACAAGCGTGTTAGCCAACTACGCCACCGAGGTGGGTGACATGTTTTAATAGCTTGGTTTGTCTTCTAGCCCACCTCGGGGGTGTAGTTAGCTAACACTAGTTTCCTGTTGATCTAGACTGCCAAGGACGGGGAGATCAAGGTTCGAATCTCACTCTGGTGAAATGGAGGTGGAGTCCCTAAATGGTTTTCCACTCTCCCTCCACGCGAATGTGGGTTCACTCCCTCTATATTCAACCTTCCAAATTCCTAACCCATTAGCGTAATTAGTATTTAAGCGTATAACCCGAACGCGTAGTAAGACTAAACAAAAGTTGGTCTTCTATATAGCTTTGTAAGTAAGGAAGCTGTTGTAAATTTTACTAGAGGCTGGTAAGGAAGCAGGCTTAGAAGTGAACGCTAGAAAGACTAATTATATGACCACACAGAGAACACAGTTTGGGGACGATAATTTAGAGATTACTTCGAGCAACATATCATTTGACAAGGATAATTAGTTTAAATATTTAGAAGCAATTTTAACCAGCTATAACGATACTATATTGGAAATTGGAAGAGGAGTACAGCCAGGAAATGCATGCCATATTAGGAGTGTGAAACGTGGTATCTTACCTTACATGACGAAAACAAAATTAGGATTATCGAAAACCAGGTGCTTAGGAAGATATTTGGCCATAAAAGAGATTAAGCTACTGGGGAAGGGAGGAGGTTACATAGTGACACACACATAGCCTGTTATTCTGATTCTGCGTTGTTTATTAGTTATTGAAAGTTGATGATATTCCTAATTGACAGAAAAAAAGATCTGCTTTGGAAGCCGAATGGTTTAAATCGTCACTCTTGTAATAGATTTCTAAAGATGGTGAGATAGGGATTCAAATTCCGGTTGGGTGTATTTAGGGGGATTTTTCTTAAACAGTTTCACACGCTCCCTTCCCGCAAATTCGGGTACACTTTTTATAAATTCAATCTTTCTTGTCCCTATCTCATATGTGTAATTATTACACATGTGTATTACCTGAATAGTTAGGCAACATAACATTCACAGAAACAAATCAAGGGGTACCTATTTGACATGAATATACTTTTATTCGAGTGTCTCAATAATAATATGGTCCCTGGTTAATTATTTATGAAGTAGTGCGAGTGGTTCGGAGTCAGGCCTATATTATAATGGGGGTTCAGTGACTATAATATCTCAAGCTAGAATGTTTGTTATTGCTTTTAAATTTTAATCCCTGTGCATACGGTTTTAAAAACATGCAACAAGGAATGGCAAGTTGCCGGGACTGAAATCTGAGACCCTTATATTAGTGTCAGATTCATACAATTTTTCTTAGCACCACATTACTACCCATTCAGGCTATACGTTTAAGTACTAATTACGCACACTGGATTAAGAGTTTGGGAGGTTGAATTTATAGGAAATGTACCCTCACTTGTGGGAGGAGAGAGAGTGATAAAGAGAGAAAACACCCTCAGTATGACCAACCGGGGTCAAACCCTTGATATCCCCATCATAGGCAATCTAGTATAATGTGATAGTGACGCCTTAGACCATGCAGCCACTGAAACTAACAATTAAGATAAGATGTAGCCTAGACGTATTTAATAACTAGTAAGCCCACAATCAACAAAATGGTTAACAATTACTCAATCTGTGGGCTAAGAGGGTAGAGCAGAAACAATAAATCCGTATTAGCGTGGACAGGGGATGGAAAAATCACAGAATTTTCAACTCCACCCAACCAAGTGTACCTGGCTGCTAATCTAACCCTAAACTCTCCGTCGACGGTTAACAAGAGCAATGGAGGGGAGTCTTGACATCTTAGACGACGCGGCTACCGCTGCGGTTCTAGTGACTGAAAACTTATAAAAATATCTCCATATCCACTTTCCATCCTAGTGAGTTGAGAAAACTTCTCTTGAATAATTCCAGTGAAAGTGATGGTATGAGCCGCGCGCTGCGACCCGAACAGCTCATCATAAATCTGTCTTATTTTCTCTCCATACGAGTAGGGAAGTTAACCATATCCGCCCTGCAGCCACAGACTGTACACACACCCGACATATTGTCTGGTCTGTGGTATAACTACTGGTATTGTTTTAAAATAAAGTTGGGAAAAGGTCCCCAAAAACAATATACGCGTTTGCTATAACAATACAGTCTTTAGGCACCTATTCATAGCTTTATTTTAAAAACTATCTCTCTATACATCTATATTTATCCACACACACACACACACACACACACACAAACACACACACACACACACAAACAAACACACACACAAACAAACACACACAAACACAAACACACACAAACACAAACACACAAACACTAGCACACACAAACACGTGTGATGGTTGAAAAAAAAGCTACTAGATCTTTTTTCAAGTCTTCATACGTCAAGTCATGTGATTTTAAAATGTCACTTTTGATATGTATAATAGTAAAGTAAAATCAATGTAGACAGAAAAACAACACGTTTGTATTTTCTAGAATGTGCTCCAAGTGTACATTCGTTTGGAAAATCATGTCCTGCTACATGCACACAAATATGAGTATTTCCCGCCCGCTTGCTCTGGGCCTATCTAGGACCAAATTGTCATAACGACAGATTAGTTCAGGTGGACGGCCAATCCTGGCTCTACGGTATCTTTTTTCGATACCTATTGAGGTCTAAATTTACTATTTCAACATGGTCCTCAGCTTGATACGATGGTCGAATGGCTTAAGGCGTTACTCTCGCTTTTTCTCCTGTTTGTACTTATTCCGATAGTATACAAACGTCTCTATTTTACAACAGCAAGTTTTGCCACAGTCACAACACAATAAGTAAAAGGCAATTTTTATTCGTTTGATGTTTTAGTGATTTAATTAACCCATCTTCTGTAAAGGTGGTTAGCACCTCAGGGGTCTCGCGGTACTGTTTTCGCCTCAGGACTATGTTCATGGGTTCAACCCCAGACGAGGTAAACGGATTTTCCTAGAACGATAAAATCCGTAGCACAACTTCCTTAGGAGTGGAACTAAAGTAGTAGGTCCCATGTTGATTGTGGCATGCAAAATAACCTTGCTAGGTTTGGGAAAATACCTCTCCCGGCAAAAATTATAGGCCCGTTCACGCTCGCTCAAATAAATTCAGTGTGGAAGGCAACGTTAATCACCACACTTTAACTCGCCTTGTAACTTATATGGGACTTTTACCAGACGGTGCAGGCACCACTAACTGGCTAAAGGGCTGGGTGCATACCTAGCCCCAGATGGATAGAAATCGCCTCAAACCAAATTTTGCGTTGTTTACTGAAAAAGGAGAATTATAAAGGTAAAAATAATGTAACTTATAATTGGAAGAATTTTTTCCCCATGCACACACTGTTTAGCCTGCAAGGTAGAATTAAGACCTTGGCAGACAATATACTATGGATCTATCTAATAGCCCACACCGTAGTGGAACAATGCAAGATAAGCTTGCTACCTACCTGGATAGACGAAGGGATCGTAGCTTGAATATAATCTTAATAAAAAAAAATAATAGTGTACATATTAAAGCTATTATATCGTGACAGAGTTCGAATTTAAATCTCAAAGCCTCTGTGCCAACCGAGCGGCTTTGAATAGAGCCTAGTGCTAGGAAATTTCACGTTATAACCCCCATTAGGGGCCGCGTGTATTTTGGATCACTCTGTATATTTTTATTTGTCGGCCGCGTACTGACCGGTGAAACCGGCTCGCCGCGCCAATTATGATTCGTTGCGCTTTGTCTCAAGCTTTAACATTTATTCACAGTTTTCTCTTGTCGGACTTATTTTTTAAAAGTAATTCTCAATGCACGGCTTTATAATGCTCACTCCACACCGATTTGATTAGGTCTTGGGGTAACCATACCAACGTTGAGTGAGCACATGGCGTAGCATGATGGTCAAGTAATTCATCATACTTTTATAGTCTAGTAAAAAAAAAGGAACAAAGTCATCGAAAAAAAAATATATTGTAGTATTTTTTTATCATCAGCCAAAAAACACTATATTTTAGAGTATTAGGGCTGTTTTCATATCCAGCCGCGCCGGTAATAACAGTAAATAGATATATTACTTTTACAAAATGTATAATTAGCCACACCTAATTTACCTTCCAATTATCATTACATCTAGTAAAATAAGATTCTTAGTTTTTAGAAACGGACATATTTAAAAAAAACTAAAGTCATTACTTGTGTACTGCGCAGTCGGAAAGTTTTGAACGGAAGTAATGTTACGCTTACAAAGAGACACTTCCTGTTTTGAAACTACCACTAGAACATGGTGGAACAATGCGCTGGCAAGAAGATTTGAGGTGGAATGAAACTAGATTAGTAAATGAGAGATTTATAAAATGTGTCAAGAATAGAATATATTTGGATTTATTTGAAACACTGTAGTTCAATTAGTGACCAAGAAGAGAACTAACCTGGAAAGAGAGGTGGGTAAAGATGACGTAACGTAAAGGTGCTCTTCATGTTTTATAATGAATCCACCAAGATTCATTTTATGCAAAGTTAACTTAAAATAATAGCTGCCCATGGCAGAACTTTCACGCCGTGTTAAATTATCCGAATATCTTGATTTTGGTAAGAATAACAACTGGTAGTTACTAAAACAATTTTAATATATGCATAAGTCAAGTCATATCATTGCAGCTGTCACTTTTGAGAGATTTTATCAACACCTTTGTGTGTGTGTGTGTGTGTGTAATGTCAGGCCTCCACCGAACGGGTAGTAAGACGCGGCGCTAGTAATAATAATAATAATAACAATATTTTAATAATAATAACACAAATAATGTAGTAAAATGCTATCAAACTGCCCACAATTTTTATTTTCATTTTTTAAACTGTTCTTCCAACCAAAATGAGACTATAGCTAGGGCTGCCGATTGTCCCTGGATTGTTGGGGCAGACCCGGATTAGGTAGCTGTGTTCCAAGTAGTGATCGTTCCCTGAAATCTAGAGAAAAAATTAAATTTTATGTCCAACACGTAGCAACTTTTCACGATTTTCTCAAAATCTAAGGCAATAAAAATAGTTTGACAAGAACTTGTAATGTGAGTAGGAATAATAGACCTTATACCTTGATTAACACACAGCCACAAACTGAAAATGATGAGTGGTGTTGATTGAAACTACTGACTTTGAATTCATGTTAAAACTTTTTTTTAAGAAATTAATTATTTTTTCACCCATGTCTAAAATGTAGACCTACATGCCGAATTTCAACTTATGATTTCAATACGATTGTATTAAAATATATTTTAATTAGTGTTTAATTGTATAAAGGTTTGTAACAAATAAAAAAAAATTGCTATACAAACCGATTTAAAACCCACAGAACAATTATATATGTTGTCTTTACTCGATACTTGTATGTGTGTGTGTCTTGTTAGGTATGCTGTAGACGCATGTTCACTGAAAAAATCAGTAGATTTTGAAATTTTGGCAGTATCCAAAGAAGATTTTGTCGAGCAAAATCAAGAAAGTCGAAACTATTTTAAATCGTTTTGAGCAAACAGCGCTGATATCTTGCGATTGGTTTAACGCTCGTAATATGACAACGTTTCTGATATTCTTTTGTTTTCGGTAAACAATTGAACATTTAAAGCCACGGGTTAGCTACCTTCCATACAACTTACTAGGGACATTATTTTAGTGTTTTATAAGGTTTTCATGTATTTAATAGTCACTAGGAAATAGTTTGTTTTAATGAAAAAAGTTCTGTTCATTCGATAGTATTAGCAATAATCATAAACATAATTTGTGGAGTTTATAGACATTACTTGTGTTTCCCCTTGTCCAGGAAAATGATAATACTACCGTTTGCATATTAGCATATTTGCAAACGTTTTGTATTTTTGTCGCATTCAATATGGAGTGATTTAAAACTAATTTTATTATTATTATTATTATTATTATTATTATTAGCACCACGTATTACTACCAGTTCAGGTTGTGCGCACTTACGGTAATGTGTAATGGTAGGGTGATTGTGAGATGGAATGGAGGACCTAAAGCTTAACGTGGGGTCCGAACCACGGTGGAGGTCTGGAATTCCACACCTTCACAAGTTGTGATTAATACACGTCTTGTCAGAGGTGAAGGAAGGGTTTGGTAATCAGATAAACCTGTCCCGGGACCAAGGATTGAGCCCCGGACCACCAGCACAGAAGTCTGACACTAATCTTAGACCATCAGGTCACCTTTAAAACTAGCAACGACTAACAAGGTTTATTAATTTAATGATATACATACATATATGTGTGATATATATATGTGTGTTTGTGTGTGTGTGTGTGTGAATAAATAGAATATATATTTTTTTCTATTCACATTCTTTAAAACTGCCTGTTTATATGCACGTTGCTATTAAAACAAAGTGGTCACAACAGTGAAGAGCATCAAGTAGTGCGCATGCGCTTGATTGATCATGGTTAAAAACAGCTTGGGACAGTTAAGAAATGAATCGTAACGAAATAGCTACCAAAACAAGGTTTGAGATGTCGCTTAGTTTCACTTTTAGTTTCCTTTTAATCTATTAATGCTCTTACTACAAGGTTGAGCTAGGTATATTTGATTGAGAGAAGTGGAATTACAGACACTGTCTTATGATGATGTTTTAACGTACAGGTGTTTGACAAAGATACACTATGAGTAAACAATATTTTCATTGGATGGAATTTTCTCCACACAAGTAAAAAAAAAATACAATCCATAGATAAATGCAGTGATAGTCATAAGGACCTTGATTAACTTTTTCCTTTCTCTTTGTGATGAAACTAGTCATAGAGATCCCAGGAGATTTGAGTACTTGTCATTAATGTGAGCTATGCCAACGAGTTGTTATTACATTAAAATAATATACAAAAATTATTGTGAGACCTAGCACCTTGGATCAGTGTGCTGAACTAAGGGTATCGGGTTTGATTCTCAGAATGATTGAAAATATGGTCAAACTGCGATTCCACCTTAAATTAAATGAATTCAACACTATCTTAGTTTTAATACATCAGTTCAACGACTTACCATTAATTCATAATGATCTGCAATCATGGAAATACTCATACGCTATTGCTAGTACTAAGTACACTTTTAAAATAGTGCTGTTTGACGCTCAATTAAAAAAAAGACAAGATTAGATCAAATCACAACCTACAAATTCACTTAACCTAAAACCGCAATACTAATAGAACATGTCCAAAAGGAGTGTAAGGAAACTAAGTATTTGAGTACTTATAGAAAACTTTACATAAATATTAATATGATGTGGTACGTTCGGAAATATTAATATGTTTAGACAGACCTAGAAGCAAATCGGGTTCCTCTAGAACTGTAATTATTGCCCTCACGGTTCACTCGGGCACAGCGATGACTAAACAAATGAACCATTAAATGGAACACAGTCACTTTCCTTCTGAAAGTCACTTCATTTTTCAAGACGATTTAACTTTGGACCATCACTTGCTTGAAATTATGTTTACTTCACAGCCCTTCAATTACTGTATACACTGCACAGCATGTGTGTAGTAGTATTGTGTCCAGAATATATGTGGGAATCTAGAAGATTACGTATATCAGTCAGTGCTATATACAAGCGATATTGGGCCAGGATTTATCTGAGAGATATAAACAAGGTACAGTATATCACAGTCCTCACTATATCCAAGAAATATTGGGGCCAGGATTTGTCTGTGAGAGACAAAGAAGGTACTGTATATAACATTAAGTACTTGATCCAAGCAAAATTGAAACCAGGATTTATCCATGGAAGATCCAACATGTAGGCTAATGTGTCTCACATTCTTATGTTTAAATCGTATTGAGATAACAATTCATAAGTGATAAATTAAACTGATGGACATTGACAATCATGACTATGGTTTGAAACTAGTATCGTGTCAGAGTATGGCAGTTAGGTTTTTTTAGACTCAAGGTAATGTTTGTGTTTATAGGTTTGCGAGACTATTATTAGGGAAAGGGTCAGCTTTCTGTTAATTCCTTTCTGCATCTGTCGGCGCCATTGGTTAGAGAAACAAGCTATTGCTGCTATCGTGCAAAACACCCATAGCATCAGTGATGTAAACACATCCTTGAGCCAAATGAAGGCACAATAATAGCTAGTAAATAAACTTTTATTAAGCTTTTTAATTAACAGAGCTATACTAACTGAACGTTAAAGTGCACTAAAATGGTATTTATTTTTACCGTGAATGTTCAGAATTTTTAATGAGTCTTTAAAGTGTACTTTCTAAAAAAAAAAGATTGATTAATGAAGTATGATATCATCCTTTTGTTTTAAAGGATCTATGCTTTACTAGAATAAAGTTCCATCCTGAAATATTATGAATAATTTTTAAATAAATAAAATCTGACCCACACTAGTGATAACACAAAATTATTAAATGTATGTAGTCTATTAATAAAATATCTAAACTATGTTCATAAAAAAGTTCTTCCAATATTTATCTATAAATGATTTATCCTTACCATAATAACTTGCCTCAAAACACCGAAGGATGGAAAATCATACTAAAACAGTTTTTTATTTAAGTGATTGTGTTTTAAATAAAGCTGAAATATGGACTCCTAAGTAAAAAGGAAAACAACTATTAAAAAGCTTTGAGATGGAGTGTTGACTGCTGGAGGGGACCACAAAGTCTAAAGGGGGCTCATCGGGGGACTAATTAGGAAGCTATACGAAGAGTCAATAAAAAGAGATCCGCTAAGAAAGTGATTCTACAGATAAAGACTAACTTGATGGGTCACATTACGAGAAGAAACAGCATATCGAGTGAAGTCATAAGGAAAGTATGTGGGAGGGGGGGGGATAGAAGGGGCCCATGAAGAGCAAGAATGCAGCAGATTGTTGACCTCTAACAAGGACAGAACATAAGGTTTCAAATTCTAAAAGAGGAATCTGTTGATAGGATATGATTTAGGATTCAATTTGGACAAGACAATGGGAGAGAACCCTTAATTTTAGTAAATTATTAATACGTTTCTGAGTTACATCTCCCGAAGCAAAGTTTTGTAGGAAGATTGGCTGGATCTTATGTACCTTTGCCCCAGGGAACGCCCGAATGCACTAATCGTACATTCTTTCCGTGGAGGCTCATTCCATGTCCCGATGAGATGAGGTGATGGTGGTGATAATGAGTTTGACCGTGCGGAACTAGTAGAAACACTTAAACCTAACTTTAACCTAACGAGCCAGAGCCTGGTGACAGGATAATTCCTTGTTCAGGAAAAATACCCATGGTACCAGCCGGGGATCGAGCAAGGAACACCAACAGGCTGGTAGCAAGTAGCACTGATCGCTATATCACGGGGGTGTTTATAATAATAATAATAATAATAATAATAATATATCAAATAGCTAATCTATATATTTGTTGGTAAAGGTTATAGATGAATTAAATATAATATTTAAATTGAAAATTGACACCTGGTCCCAGGTTCAACTCGCTTGTTCAGATTATCATTTTCAATTTAATGAAATCATAATTAAAATATAAATGACTGCCGAATTGTAGTCTCCCTTCCTTCGTTGGGGCCCGAAGGCAAAACGTCTTAGCCCCCTCCCCCCTCTCCCTAACAGGTGTGTTGGTCTCGCTTGCGATGTACTAGATGCCCATTGATGGTCGAGGTTTGAATCCCTGGCAAATACATTGAGGGTTGTTTTCCACATACGAGTTATCACTGTTGCTTTTCATAACCTCTTATCAGTAATGCGGGTGCACAAACAACTTTACTTATCCTTATCACCTGTATAAGGCCGTTAATAGCTCTTTTATTGGACGTTTATGTTTTAAAAGGGTATCGCTTTATCTGGTTTTCTGGTAATAAGAAGATTGGGTTTCAAATCTCAGCCGAGTATACCGAGGTAAAAAAAAGTTTGCTCACGGTAGGAATTGTTTTATGAGAGGGCCTTTTCCCTACCAGAAATCTATTATATAGTAGGATATTGGTAGGAAAAACGACCTTTCAAAGAGTAATTCCTACCGTGAATGGAGTATATGTATTCCTATAAATGTTACTTTCGAGGTATTTATTTCTAAATATCATATGTTTTCCTTCTAAAAAAATTTGGGTGCATACCTCTAAATTTTGTCTTTGAGTCGCAGCATGTCAACCACACACACAATTAGGCTGCGTAAAAATACGAAGCTATAATAATTATATTGGCAAAATCCAAAGAAGAGTTTTAGATTTGAAATATTTAATAATAATATCCTTCAAACACTGTCAGCGACTGAATGGACTCTGATATGATCCACGTGCTCTCAATAGAAAATACTATAAAGGATTTTAATAATACAAATCTGCATAAAAATACTAAACTTACAATAGAGGAATCCAAAGAAGATAATTAAAGCTGATACATTCTGGATTAATATACTTCAAAACTTAATCACCGTGGCTGGATGGGATCGGATAACGCCAACATGCCTTCTAGCAAAATATAGAACATGAATGGCGACAGGGTGCGTCCTAACACATCCATTTATAGTTCATTTATACGATTGGAGAAGTAGTAAGTCAGGCTCGCTCCCACGACTGTCGTAGCGGCATGTCTTCGAACCTCCCCTTTTCTTCACCCCTAGTCCATCTTATCAGCACCTGTGTTATTACGTCTTTTTTTAAATTTCTTTTTTTTTTTCAGTTCTATTCAGAGAAAGGGTATAAATAGGTACTCTCAGATTTAATTTATAATATTCCATCACATCACTTCATTAAAGAAAGAACTTCTCTTCACGAAGGAACCGGTGGCCATGGAGTGTTGGACGTGGTTCTCACCACCGCGCCGCCAAGGAATATTCTCTCCGATTTCTTAAGTATAGAGGTGACGTTAATAAGGCCATCTTGACTTATTGTTTAGTTGAAAGATTAGAAATTGTTTATTGAATAAGTCCATCTGTCTTATTGTTTATTTCAGACTTAGTACAGTCGAGGCGAATAATATATTTAATTTGACTTCTTGTTTCAGTCAGAGTGACGATTTTGGTTTTGTATTATTAAAACTCTGTTGATGTCTCAGTAACTCAAATGTTGCTCAAGTCCCTCAGACTTGTTATATTGGTCCAAGAGGCCGTGTTTTTCCTATGTCCATATGATATAGCATCTATATAGGAGCCTTGTGCTCGAGATGTAATAAGGACTTGGTCCAAATGGTTGGTATTCTCAACGAGCACTATATTTCTCTTTTGAGTCCTTAAAATTACACACTCGTTTTTATGGTTACAACCAGGTTGTCTATCCTTTTTCTAGGACCTAGTTGGGTTACTTTGTTCAATGTATTGAACCATTCTTGTTGCCACGCTTCGTCTGTGGTATTAGCTTGGGTGCGTAAAGCGCGGAACTCCGCTTGCTTCTATATGGGATCCACGCAGATAATACCTTTTTCTCTTTGCCCGTTTTTTGGCACCTATTGACTGAGTATTAGTATTGTATGAATAATATTAGCGTTGTACCCCAGAGAGTGGTTCATTAATTACATATACTATTGAATGCTCTAGCAGTACCAATAGGGAAAGGACTGGCCATAGTACTATTGTGTGTAGACACCTGTATGTTAACCATCTACCATTGTAATCAACAAACCTTTCTATTGCAATTCATTGTACTATGTATTTTAAAGAATTTTCTTTTGTCCCAATCAAGCAAGCTAGTTTAAATTATAAATGTGTTAATAATACTATATTTATATCATTTCCAGTTAACGTTTGTTTATAATTATCTCTGTTATTCTTTTAGAATCACCTGACCGTAGTCTGGCGTCAGTCCAGCTGTTTGGTAATTGAACATTGCTCTTCAAGCCTACTGCATTTGATCTTGCCCGTGTTGCGACAAGACAGTATTATTCTGGAACTTCTATCTTATGTTTTTGTATATCTATTGTAATCAATTATATCTTTTATTTTTATGTTATAATAAATCTATTTTTGTTGTTCTAATAATTTTATCAATCTGGTTAAAATAAATTCCCTTGTCTAACCCGTGATGCATGTGAAATATTCTATATGGTATCCTCATTCCTTCTAAGCAAATGTGGTTACATTTTCTCTAAATTTAGCCTTATGAATCCCTATTTTATTAAGTGAATATGTGCGTATAGCCCGGATGGGTAGTATGAAGCAAAGATGAAAATAACAATGCCCTCGTGCCAATTAATACCTTAACTAAGAATCTCTATACCTACCTAGTGCATAGGAAGAGGATGAAAGGAGTGCATATAAAAGATATTTCCCCGCGTTCGTTTGGAGAGAGTATGGGCAACCACAATATTGGAAAGAAACATTCCTAATGTGACTGGAATTGTAGTCTTCAGAACCAAAGTCAAGTACACCACTTCACACCTAATTCTAGCTGACCACTAACCTGAAAAGTCCACATGAATACTACTCGCACATAATTGAAATATTTCTACGTTCTTTTGTTTAGACAAAAACTTATGTGGTTGTCTGCGCTCCCCGCAGGACTATTTATCCACACACGTCACTTTAGAAGAGTGTTTTATATCTTCATTTTATCAAGGTGGATCCTTTGATACATTCCCTATATTTACCGGCATCCTTTGAATGAAACATCCTTAAGTCTAAGCGTTATTAGGTAAGGGTAGGCTTAGCAAAAAAAATGTGTATTTAATTTGAAAATAAATAAATGAGGTATTTAACGTGCACTTTCTGAAACCGACTGACTATATCAAAACAAGATATATAATAAGTTAAATATTTAAGAGACATCAGGCCCACCAGCTGCTCAAACCGGGCCCGGCCAAAGCATGAGCCACCCTTTCTTAGTAATATTTGACTTCAGTGGCGACAAAACCCACTTTGTCTATGGGGCAGTTAGGCAAAAAAAAAAGTTTTTTTTAGGGGTCTGGGGTCCCTCTATCAAATGTCAAAAATATTTACAGTGGCCTTCATCTGGAATTTTTTTGAAAATTAAACTCATTCATTAACTATTTGAAGTAGTTCTTCCCCAGAAACCTTTTGAAATTTGAATGCTCCTAACGGATAGCTTCTATAATAGTTGCATCTAATTTTAGATGTGTATTTTAAATTATCTTTTGCCAGATATTAAAAAAAAATATTGGATACCTCTAGAAGCTATTTATATGTTATTTACCAGCCATATTTCCGCTTCATGTTTGAGAATATCAATGGAGAGTGAAATATTCCAGTTATGGGGAGATAAGTTATTTCCAGAGGGGTAGTTTTTTTAATCAATTTAGTTAAGGTAAATTTAGGTTATGATTATTTTAAATGTAGTGAACTAAATTTAGGAACACATGAATACATTTTACACAGTAAATTACTAAAAAGTCACTCCCCGTTCCAGCACCAATTTTTGACTGGCTTGTACTTATTTTTTAAGCTTTGTTGTTACTTTTAAAAAAGAAAAGCAATGTACAAATATTGATACGCATCTTAACTGAACGTTACTCACATTATAAAATATTTAAATGGAACTTCATTTACTGCCCGACTTCTTTTGTGTGACAAATTTAGTTTCAGTAAGAAAATAATTGACTCCGTGAAATCTCCAAACACTTCGAAAAGAAGGACAAGACCAGACCAAACCAATGATAGGCCCATATAATTGTGATAGATTCCCTTAAGTTCTTTCGTAGGTGACCCCATCTTGCGGGCACTGTATGGATTATTCTTTAGTGTGGACACACTGCTTGGCATTCATACTACATTTTGCATTTTTTTCACACTTTTTTTTGAACTTTTGAATTTGGATTTTGAGCCCAGGCCCGGTAACATGACACTAATAAACGCTACCCCCCGCTCCCCCAATCGTAGCAGATCTGACAGACAATACCCAACCCCCAGGCTGCACCAAAAAATATTAATATTTCTGAGACCAATACTCAGAGTCTAGAATCTAGACATTATCTACTGTAGACTATGTGACCTCATTTAAAATAATTACTCCTGAGGATTTGTATTCGTCCTAGTGAAACCGCTGAAACCGCAACAAGTGAGCCAAGGAAATTCGGAACCGCCAATGAGATGAACCATCGATGCAGAAACAAATTGGGAATATATATTATGGTTTTTTTTCACAAAAAAATAATTTTTTTACTGTAAATATCTGAGTCATAAAATGAAACAAAATTAAACCGCGAGGAAGAGGAAATGGCTAAAAGAGAGCGGGAGAGAAAAATAAACTAATGATCAAATAAAACTTGGTTATGAAAGAATAAAAGGTCCCCTTTACCTCTGACGGGCTGCTACTTTTTTTTATACCACCACGTAATATCTATCCGGGTTATACGTATATGTACTAATTATGCTAATGTGCTAGGAATTGGGAAGGTTGAATTTAGAGTACACGAATTTGCGTGGTAGGAGAGTGGAAAACCATTCAATAAAAACCACCCTCAGTGCACCTGACCAGAATTCAAACCCCGATCTTATCATCTTCGGTAGTCCGGTCTATTGCGAAAATGACGCTTTAGAACAGGGGTTTCCAAAATGTGCGTCATGACGCCTTGGGGCATCGCGGCTATAAGGAAAAACAAACTTATAATGTATAGTGAAAGGCAACATGTACATTTTCAATACATGTACTCTTACATATTTTAAAGAATGGAATAAATCATACATGAAAACACATGTTTCGCCATTATTAACAAACTGTACACATAAGATAATGTACAACAGAAATATGTCTGCTTTAATTCCTTCTTATTCAGTTCTGCAATTTTGATTTGGTTTTGTATTCTTATAATTTAAAAGATTACAAGCTGGCAATGTAAATGACAATTTTCATTTTTTAAAAAAATAACACCAAATCGAATTTGGGCATTTAAAAAAAATATTGGGTACAGGGGTGTCGCAAGAAAAATATGACATGTGGAGGGCGGCGTGGTCTCAAAAAGCGGGTTGACGCGCCACTAGTTTGCTCCTTCTCGGAGGTCCAACCCAAGCCTCAAAAGGATTACACCGAACATAAATGTGTGAAAATATGTTCAGTTGAGCTTATAGCGTTTTTTTTATCACCATGCCTTACTACCCGCTCGGTGGCCATACGCATATTAACCAATTACTCCATAATATATTATACAGGATAAGAGTTGAATTTAAAGGAATTACACCTGAATTTGTATAGAGGGAGAGTGTAAAATCACTTAGAAAAACATACCCTCAGTACACCCGACCGGTATTCGAGCCACGATGCGTCGTCAGTAGTACAACTCATGGCGAGACCGAAGGAATTTCAAACATACTGTTAGTAAAATGTTTATAACAAATACGTTAATTAACTACATGACTGTTTTGGTAAATGTCGATAATAAAATGCTAATTAAAATATTTAAAATAATATTACTAGTATGTCAGGAACAATTTGAAAAGAAAAAGTTAAAACAAGTTTACAGTAAAGTTATTAACGCCGCATATTACTACCCATTCGGGTGTATACGCACTTAACGCAAATGTGTAATGGTAGTGAGATGAAATGGAGGACCTACAGTTTAACGTGGGATCCGTTCCACGGTGGAGGCCTGGCATTCCACACATTCACAAATTGTGATTAATACACGTATTGTCAGAGGTTAAGGATGGGTTTGACAATCAGATAAATCTGTGCCGAGACCGAGGATTGAACCCCGGACCTCCAGCACAGAAGTCCGACACCTTACCCCTGGACCGCCAGGTCACCAGTACAGTTATTTAAACATGCATATCAACAAGTTATCTGTCAGAATTTTCAGTCATGTTATTGGCAGTTTCTGCAGTTCAAGTCATGGCTTCATAGGAGGAGAGAGCTATTACTACAGTTTGTGGTGTGATGATTGGTGCAGAAAGACAAAAGAAGGAAAGGATGTGGGTTCATTAATTCCTTTCAAGTAGGGAGAGGCAAAGTTATCATTATATCATAAGTGACTTGAAAAAGAAGAAATAAAACTAGAAATTGTAATTCAACCAGAATTGACTGTTTGTCTTTGTAGTTCACGATCGTTTGATTCCATAATCACTCAAGTTTTCGGTACTCTTCAATTAGGATTAATGTTTTTCCTCCGGGCCATTTTATTTTCCACGAGTACAATCCTATTAACAGCGTAAACATTTTCGTACATAAACACTAAAAACCAAATATAAGGAAACAATTTCCTACTTAAGGTCGATACAGACATTAGAAGGGCCGTGTCCGGGCCGGACATCGTCTGGTAGATACTCGGATTGCACCCGGTCCCACACTGTTTCGGGCCACAGTTTTTTTAGGGCAGTCTGCCTCCAGGTGTTGGTGTGTCAAGTATCGTGTTTATTTCAGTATCCAATAGAATAGGATGTTTGTAAATTTTAGCAATAGTGACGTAGGTGTGATTGCATTAGCGTTAGAATAAGAGGAGGGCGGAAGAGATTTATTTCATCACCGCGTCTTACCACCTGTTCGGTTTGTGCGCATACGTACTAATTACACTATTGGTTTAAGGATCCAGAAGGCTAAATTTAGTGGATGTATCCCCTCATTTGCGTGGAGGAAGAGTAAAAAATTTAGGGAAAATTGTTTAGGTAAAACCACCCTTAGTACTCCCGAACGGGATTTGAACCCCGATCTTCCCATTATCGGTAGACTAGAGTTTAGACTATTGCGAGAGCGATGTCCACGCGGCCACCAAGGCAGCTCCTACTTTTATAGAAATGTTCTTTCAATACGCGTACTATATAAATATTGAAATACCAGCGTCAATGGCTACATGGTATAAGGCGTCACTCTCTTACTAGCCTAAAATGCCGATTACAGAGATTGGGTTTCAAATCCTTGTCGGGTGTAATGAATGGTTTTCCCCCAAAAAATCCTTCTCTCATAGACGCAAATGCGGGTAAATTTCCTCTCTCCAACCTTCCCCATCCCTAACTCATTATTGTAACTTGTACATATGAGTATAATCTGAACACGTAGAAAGACGAGGTGTTAAAAAACTTCTCACTCTAGGGTGCACGCGTACAAATGATAGTCTGGTATCTATCTAGCAGTGGCAGAGAGGTCGGGGCTAGAATCCTGGATGAGTGCTTTGAGGTGTGTTTTACCCTTAAGGGCCTTGCCTACCTGTGACGTCATGGCTGATCAAGATAGTATTTCACAAATTAATGAACTTCTCACTCAGAGTTTTAAAGATATAACGTTAAAACAAAAACCACCAATTCTTAAATATAATTCTAAAAATAGTCCTACAGTGCCACAAGATCATACATTTTTATCTTTTAAGTAGTTTTTTTTGCAAACTTTTTTAATAAATTAACTACAAGTTAGGCTTGGTCACGAAAATGGTCTGTAGAAGTCTTCCTGCCAGGATATAAATTTAAAAATTCCGTGATTCCATTTAGAATAGGAAAAAATAAAAAGGCGAACTTCTAATTTTCTTCCCTCTCTTTCTATTTTGTACATTGCCGTCTACGAGTGATAGTTCTTATAGTGCTTAGGTACGTCAAGTTAAGATGCAACACGCTTCGTAAATATCCTAGAAATCTCCAAGTAGGAAACGTCACGTCGTTAATGCTGGGAGAGAATGCGGGTTAGTATTTTTGTAGTTTATTTCCATAATGCATCAAATATTCCGTCAGTTATGTCAATTATTGAAAGTTATTACAACCATCGTGGCATTTGACCAGCATTTTTTTAATGCCTAATCTGACTAAGTGTTTAGGTTATACGCACATATTTTAACTGCTCTAAAAAGATGAGGAAGGAAGCGTTCTATAGGTAAGCTACCAGAATTTGCGTGGAAGGATGGGGGGGGGGGAGGGGCCTTTAGAAATAAAAATTCAGTGGACTTTACCAGGATTCAAACTCCGATCTCACCATCATCAGCAGGCCAGTCTAGCACGAGAGTGATGCCTCTGTTAGACCATTCAGCCACTAAAGTGGGTTAACTTTTTAAATGAAGAGTAAAAGTTCTCGTAAAAGTAAACGCAATGCCCATGACAAATACTCTAAGACTATTTACCATATATTAGATTAGTGTGTAGAGGAAACCAAACTTAAAAATGAACCTAATAAATACATATTTTATTCATTAAAAAAAAATGTTGTCAAATGAAATGAAAAAAATATGGAACTTAAATTGCACCCCCTTCTAACCAATTTTTAGGGTTTCCTTCTCTCTCTCTCCACGCAAATGCTCATCCTCTTCATCTTATTTCTACTTTCCTTATCTTTAGCCACAGCCTTCTAGTTTTTTTTAGCACCGCGTTTTACTAACTGTTCGGGTTATAATCTAATGGTTTTAGGGAAGTATTACTTTTATAGAAATGTTCCCACATTTGCGTGTGGAGATGGTGGAAAACAATTTTGATGAACCACCTGCAGTATACCCGACTGAGTTGAACCTCGATCTCGTCAACGGCAATCTAATTTACTGCGAGAGTAACGCCTTAAGCCACGTGACCCCCGAAGTTGGTTCGTCTAGTTCTCTAACCCTTTAATTTTCGTTTAACCCAGAGAACCTCAACATTAACCGCAACTCTGTTCGATTTCTCGGAATTGTCCTCTTGCGGGTCTATCCTGGGAGAAGCACAAGCTGTTGAGGAAGAAAGGCAGGCCAGACCAGAGGTAAACTAAGAGCGGTAACAAGAGCTAAAGGTATTGGCGGTCCGGGCGGTTCACGGGAGCGGAACGCGCCTAGAAAGTTCACACGGCGCCAAGGTCACGTCGGTCAGCGGTAGAAACAGCTGTCTGATCTATGTGAGAACAGTTGACTGTCCAATTTTTGTAGGAAGAGCCTCATCTGGCAGCTAGAAAAATTACTATAACCTGATTTTGGAAAAGTCAAACATATTTCTTTGTGGCTAACAATGATAACTACTCGTATCTAGGCCTATATTATTATTGTTACATGTATTAATACTATCAAAAGTGACCGCTGCAGATACAAGACTTGATGTATTACTACGTAAACATTGTTTTAGTAGCTTTACTATCACACACTGCTCTTACTATAAAAATCAAGGTATAGTTCTACTTTCACGTATTCATACGCCAAGTCACGAGATCTTCCGCTATCTTTTAATGCAGATATAAATTACGAGTATGGAACACGATTACCAAAGTATAATGTTTGCTGTGAAGACGGAAAAATTCCATCAAATTAATAATTAGCTAATATAAAAATCGAATTGTAGGCCTACCAGTAGTTTATTTTACTTAGTACGAATTATGTCACTAGATGTCATAGGCCTAATTAAAATTTCTTGATCCTTGCACTTCATTTATGAAAGATACTATTTTATAAGGTTGTAGAAAAGTATTGTCAAAATAAACTTTTATGTGAGTTCAAGTCCACAAGAATGTGCCAGACTGAAAAGTAGGGTTGTACCAATGCAAACATCGATGAATCGTTATCGGGCGATTATTATGTTGATTAATATTTTTTTTAAAGTAGAATTTGAATAAAAAAAATTCTAGGTAGGAGTTTAGTGATAAAAATAGCAAAAAACACATAAACACACTGCATTTGGGTTGCAAGCTATGCAAATATTACATAACCAGAACGAGAAATCTAAGCTCATACTGTTGATAAAACTATCTTCGCCGGTTAGGCATAAAATATATTTTTGTATAGGCTTACATATAATATTTTTGTATTAATTAGGTTAACTTTTATCATTCTCTTAAGCATATTTCCTTATAGTTATTAATAAGTAATCGATAATCGGGATTAATCAATGTAAATAATCTTAACATTAACGATTATTTTTAACAATCGGTAATCGGTTTTACTAAATACACCACTACTGAAAAGGATAGTTCTGTCGGGATATCTTGCAAGTCAAGTCCAGCCCAGGCCAAGAAATTATGCCAGTATGAGTAAGTTTTGACCAGTTAGGGTAGGACAGTAAAACCAAATCATATACTTATATAATTTCTTAATAAATTGCACAAATGTTATCGTTACACACGTATTTAGGCACATCATTTCTAAGAGCGTAGAAAGAGGCTGCTAGAGGTCCCGACTTGGACAAGCCAACTGACCTAAACACAGAAACCCTTATATTAATACTTATGGGTTTTTTTCTGGCCAAATTTCTATTTTCTTTTAAGCCCACTTCGGTGGCTGCGTGGTCTAACGCGCCACTCTTGCAGTAATAGACTGCCCATAGCGGGGAGATATAGGTTCTAATCTCAGTCAGGTGGTGAGGTTTTTTTCTAAAGGGGATTTTTCCACTCTTCCTCTACGCAAATGCGGGTATACTTCCTCTAAATATAACCTTTTTAATCCCTAAAACCACTAGCGTAATGAGTGCTTAGGCCTAAGCGTAGAGCCCAAAAGGGTAGTAAAACGTTGTGCAAAATATACTTTTGGAAACTTCCTATAGTTTCATTATATCGACTATTACTTATTGGGACCCAACTAAAGAAGTTGTTACCGACCTTTATTTAAATGAAAGTTTGACACAATTATGTGCTTAAATCTAAGTTATAAACTTTAAATATTCGCTATATATACATTTGACGAGTTTTTGTTTATACATTTTTCATAAATGGGGCCTATGTAAATTAGTTACAACAGTTTTAAATCAGATAAATAAATATATTGAGTGTTTAGGTTCAATTTCATTTCACAAATGAACACACCAACAAACAAATAAGCAAATATATCACTAGCACGTAGTTAAAGGGTATTGGGTTGGTGCGACTCTCGCACGAATACATACTTAGTTAACCTATGAATGACCCAAAGTGACTTAATTATTTAAAAACAAAATTTATTCCTGACACAAGTATACTAGAAAACATCAAACATGTCCAGTGATGTACCTACAATACATTTCTTTGCACAGAGGTAGCAAAGAACCATCTCAACGTGACACCGTTCATATTCTATTCTATATACATATTCTCTTCCTCAACGTTTAGATCTTCAGAAAATAGAAAGGTTAATGAATCACCATAATGGGGCTTTTATTTTATTTGTTTTTATCAATTTCACGTGATTTTACATAGATTTACTACATATTTTGTTATTTGAAACTGTATTTGTCTACTAATTTGCAAATTGTCAAAATTTTAAACACGGGTTTAATATTACAGCCGAAAGGAATGTGCCAGCGAACTGTTATAAAGGGTACAATCCAGCTTGGGTAGTCATGGATTTTTCCACCAAATACATGCCTCCCTCCGCCCCCTCTCCCCAATATAATCTGTGCAAAAAGAGCTTTGGGATGGCTCTTTCTAAGAACTTTGCAAACATATAAGGAACATGGATAAAAGCAGCTAACTTTTACAATAGACAGTTTGGAGCTGTAAAGCTAGTATATATTATGCTCGTCCGTGAGTGTGCGATATGTGTACGTGACTCAAAATGTATTAAGTGATCCAAATGTGGCCTGTTCAACTACATCAGGATTAACTTCAGCTTCCCGAGTGCATCATTCGATTGAACTTGCACTAAAATAATCTATGCATATAATGGAAAACACAAAATTGAATACTAAGTGCTGTGCAAGGCAAAACTGCTGAAAGTGTTTCTACTAAGTTGCAGTCATTGTTAAAAATAAATACAGAAGATTCAAAGTTTGTTGGTGTAAGCCATGTTCTTAAAGGAAAAGGTGTAGTAAATGATGTAGACCTTCCTGAGGATTCCTCTCCTAAAACATCCTCGGTTAATTTATGTCTAGTGCACAGACAAATAATATAGCCTGCCATTCAACCTCCAGGTTAAAATGGTTGCAATACTTTTGGAGGCTTCAGTCTTTCTAAAAACACAATTTATCTATTAATTTTTTTTAAGAAAGTGGGACCAAGTGACGTTCCAATACGTCGTTCACTAAAACTCAAAAATCCTACTCAAGTTAACATGAAATAATATGTTATGCTTCAAACTGCCTGGTATGGAATTCTGAATATGAGTTAAAGGGAGTCTATAGGGGATTCCTCTCCTCATTCATTTCCAAATCACTGAATTTATTTTAGATTGAGACTTTAGTGATACAGAACACCCCTGGCCCTTCCCCCCCCCCATTGGTGTGCATGCGTTCTGTTGCGTTGCTCTTTTAGTCTGGTATGTCGGTGACTTAGATCAGGTTTACAGTCCCGGTTGAGTGTAGTTATGATTTTTTACACTTCCTTTAAGGCTCTTGGCAGTGTCGAGTGCAAGTCTAAAACCTATTTTGTGGGATGGTGGGTGGGAGGGTGAAAGGCGTGGCGTGGCTTCACAACCGACCAAAGTATCCTTCCGCACCAATAAGAACAGATGGAACACAGAAACCGTAGATGGCACT